>OZ025265.1:6060472-6150168 GCA_964019135.1 Arenicola marina | reverse complement strand
CACCCCCACCCCCCTCCCCCCCCGCCTCCTGCCTTCATGGTCCTCACTGCCCCTCTCTAACCACACTTTCACGATGGCGTCTTTCATTCGCCCTCCTCCCCACCCAACCCTTTACCTCTCGACGACAAACCTGATTTCGCCACCCAGAACCAAAATGCCCTAATCCTGTAAAGTCAACAGCCATAGAGTTCCCACCGCCCTCCTCCAGGAATGCACCTCGACCGCCGGCGGCGCCATCTAGCGTGTCAGTCCGTGTAGGTCCAGCGTGGCCGACAATGGCATCAGGCTATTGGGACCGGCTGAATGAGAACCACTAAGGCCATGCGGGCGTGGCGTGTCACTGCCAGGCCCCAACCCTCAGACATTGCCTTATCTCATCAAGGCGTCAGGCTATTGGGACCGGCTAAATGACCACCACTAAGGCCATGCGGGCGTGGCGTGTCACTGCCAGGCCCCAACCCTCAGACATTGCCTTATCTCATCAAGGCGTCAGGCTATTGGGACCGGCTAAATGACCACCACTAAGGCCATGCGGGCGTGGCGTGTCACTGCCAGGCCCCAACCCTCAGACATTGCCTTGTCTCATCAAGGCTTTGGGCGATGCTTGTCGTGCGATACCAAAATTTGCAGCGGCCATTCAGAAAGCGGCAGAGAAAATACAGAATGAAAGGGCAAAAACCAAGGTGAACGCTGTAGGGACAATTTACATGTGCCTAGGCCTACGTCATTTGACATTCGCGCAAGGAGTGTATATACACCAACATCTAGTCCTGTAGTCAGGGGTCGTACACGATTCATCGTGAGAAAGAGCAAAAAGCAAGACGAAGGATCTGGGGGAAGACGATATGCGGTGACGTCACCTCGGAATCGGTATTTCATAATCAATGGTGTACACCAATAAAAGAACCTCTTATCAAAAAAAATCACATTTGTCCGCTACATGTCTCAAGCGTCACCTTGAACAATGATTTACACCCATTACTTGTATTAGGTTTTCGCTGTCCTTTCTTAATTCTAAATATAAATTGTTAACATGACACCAGGCATGCCAAGATTGCGAGCCTCGTCATTCGGGGCGGCCATGGCTGTGTAGATGTCATTGGTTCCAGGGTGCGCGGCAGGGGCCTGCCCGGTAGCTCAGTGGGTTAGAGCGCTCGAAGGGCGGGGGCGCCTCCCTGAGAGCCTAACGTGGATCGGTGGTTCGCGCCCCGCTGTGGCCATGTCTGTGTGGTCGTAGGATAAAGATCCCATGTCTTTCTTCGTAAAGAGCAGGGGTTACCCCGGGGACATGGCTCCATTCCTTCTCCCATTGACGCGATATGACCAAAAGTGGTTAAAGCGTCCTGAATGTACAACCAGCCTGGGTGAGGGGCTACAGCATGCCAAGAACGATGGAGTGGAAGGCATTCCTTGGGTTCCACGCTACTCGGGGAAGGGATCAGTCCCTTTCTGAATAACTGAAGATGAAAGATAAAAAGCGATGAGCTGTTGTTTGACTGGGGCGCTCAATCCCATTGTGCCGGCCGCCGTCCTGGCCGTAATGCCATCATCCCGTGCAGTAACTGTCTCCACCGGGCGGCGTCAGGTCTGTCTGTTTACTGCTCCATTCGTACAGACCGAGCTAGCCAGGCGCTGACGCCTGGCGCTGGGACTAGAGAGAAATGACCGCCTCTAACGCAGTAAGAGATGAGTTAGGAACCTTTTAGATAGAGAGGCAAAACTATGATCACTTTGGCGACTGGCCGATATTGTTGAACCGTCGTCTCGCAGAAAATGAAGGAAATAAATTGATTATGATGATATTGCTGCAGTTGTCTGGTCTCCTGAGATGTGGATATCAGTGTGGATCCTAGATTAAAAGAAACTTAGATTCAATAAATCTTGATCGGGTTCCGCACGGTTGGTTTTAACCCGTGATGTGTGTTCGCTGAGTGTTCAGAGGGTATAAAGAATATCGACCGTAACCGAGGGATCTCAACCTTCTAACTTCTGCTCATATTGTTGCTGCAGTAATAATATTAATATATTGTAAATATAAATGGTACATAAATAGTTACAAGTACCTATTTGATAAGTGTTGCGTGTGCCATGGTGCACCATCTGGCCTCAGAACGGATTCTCTCGCTATTTTATGGATCTGCCAAGGTCATCGGTAACCCAAATAGATTTCTGCGAAAGTATGGTATTTTTGGAATGGTATTTGCGTAGCTCCGGGTAAAGTCCGAGTTGCTCGTCGCGGTAGATCTAGATCACGCCGACATAGAAATCTACTTGTAAGACAAGCGAATGTAGTGACAAAAGGAAGATAAGAAGATATAAAGACCGGCCTGTACCCCAAGTATTCACACTGCCAACCCCTGGGGCGTTGTGGGAGCACTGTGGCCAGTACGGGTACCTTTAGGTCTTCTTCGGGACTGCAGTCCGTGTTTGAACCATTACTTTGCACCAGACGACGCATTAGCCACTGACAGTGGTACGTGACTCCCACAGGACACCCCGCTCCCTCCGCCTGCAACATGCCCCACGGCGTCACCATGGCCACGTCCGCTCGTCACCGCACCCCAATCACCTTGTCAACCGCAGCGGCTCTGCCAGGGTGGGCCGCCCGCCACGTGCTGTGTGCTGCGTGGTGGGGGGTGGGGGTGTTCCTGGTGTGTGGGGGTGGGGATCTCTCTGTATGCAATCAAGTTGCAACAGTATTCGGTGCAAGTCGCAACTCTTATAACTACTAGCCTTCCTTTTCATCTCTCTATTCCACCTGTGTACGTATCTCTATACATGTCTTTTATTATTATGATTATACTTGTATCTATTTTGTCCGTAAATCCATGCACATTGAAGTTTTGGTCTGTGATAAATGGTGTTAAGTGTTTCGCTCAAGGAGCACCACACTAGTCTCCTACTAGTGTGTTGATGGCTCTTTTTATCCTCTCAAGCCTTTCTTACGTGTTTGCCCTTTGTCGCTTGGCGTCAGCTATTGTTCAAAAGGTCACGGGCGCTCTGTTTCGTTCTTGCAATATTTATGTGTAGTCTCGTTCCTTTTACTATACCTTGGACATCATTAACTCAACATGTGCCACGCTCTCGTTGCACCCCGACCGTATATCAGGGTCCGCAAGGTCGAAAAGGTCGGGACCAAATATACCACTAACAACTGTGTAATTCTACTATAATACAGATAAACCTTCCCCAATCTGTTACTCGTGTGCCACCATGCATGGTAAAGGCAAACGTCTTCGTATTATACTAGAATTACAACGTCACCTGTAGTCTGTTCTCTCTCTACCTGTTTCACGCTTCCTCTGCCTGTCTCATTCTAGATCTCGCTTTCACCGTGTGAGCTATGTTTTGTTCCTGCTCTTCCCGCCTTTCCCTTTCTTCCTGTCTGTGTTTCCTTCTCCTTCTCTGTTGCCGCCTGTGCCACTCATTTCCCAAATAAACCCAAAGAGATCGATAAAAACTGATTTCAGTCAACTACTGTTCGTCCCGGGGATGGCAACACGCTGTCCGGTAGGAAATCTTTATCAAATCTTCACTCGCCTGAGAGTCTCGCTCAACAGGCCTCACGTCGCACACTCCATCGCCTGTCAACCGTTGCAACGGATGCACCCGGCCACCCCGGCCCTCCAAGTACCCATTACAGAGTTCCTGTGCCTTGCGTGGCGCACATGGCAGTTCAGTGGCTCACGGGTATGGAACGTGAAACGTCACCCAATGTGACCGGACAATCATACGTCAGTCAACTCAAAGAACTGACAGCGATATCGTCTGACGCGGATATTGTCTGGAAGGGATATTGTCTGGAAAGGATTTTGTCTGGCAGGGATATAGTCTGGAAGAGATATAGTCTGGAAGGGATATAGTCTGGAAGGGATATAGTCTGGAAGGGATATTGTCCGGAAGGGATAGTCTGGAAGAGATATAGTCTGGAAGGGATATAGTCTGGAAGGGATATAGTCTGGAAGGGATATTGTCTGGAAGGGATATAGTCTGGCAGGGATATTGTCTGGCAGGGATATTGTCTGGCAGGGATATTGTCTGGCACGGGTATTGTCTGGCACGGATATTGTCTAGCACGGATTTGCAATCACCAGATGGCGAAAGACGTGAATGGCGAAGAGACACCCGTATGGAAGAACCCATGGGAGGTGAGAGGTTTGTGTAGCTGCACTTGTAGGCGCCAATGGACCTGGTCCGTACCAGGTCACTGTCGTACGCTCATTGTGTACAATTAAAGTGTCGCCAGAACCATATCATGGCCGACGACTAAGTGTGTACATTTCCTAATACAGTCTTTGACAAATGCTTCTACTGACTTCATCAGGTTTCATAAATGACTACTCGCCAGTATTTTAAAGCGGCTCAGTCCAAAACAAATTGTGTCTGTGGCTGTACAAAACTAGAATTAGTCGGAACGTATTTTTCCGAAATATCTTAACATATGTAGTCCCTTTCCACGCCTGTTTACCGTCTATGCGCAATGCTTCTGTTGGCCGGTGACTTGAGGAGTCAAATATAACAGGTTATCAGGGAGTGCTTGGCACATATATCTTAAACATGTTTTGACGTGTATTCTGTCAGATGTAGCCATGTAGTGGGATTGGCACTAACTGAAAGCACTGAATAATAGACGCCCGTTTATCTGTTGGGGTGTATGGTGATGCCTCCTACGATACGTGCTGCCTCCACAGAGCAGTTATCAGGATTCAGTTCAAGGAGGGGGTGGGGAAGGGGGGGGTGGGGGTGGCATGCACTTAGATGTAATTATCCTTGCGACAGACGAAAAAATAGTATTGAAACTAATGGTCGCCTCATCGACCTCTGACCTGGAGGCCTAATCCGCCCGCCATTACCTACAGCAGAAATAGCTCCGCCGGCGTTTTCCCGCCTCGCAGTCTGATAGTTTATTCAAATGTCGTCTGCTCGGGGACGGCGGATCGCGACTGCTCCAGGCGTCACCTCATAATGCAGTTACCGTGCCCCCAGCATGCCCAGCCAGCCAGCCACCCTGCCCACGAGGCACCAGACGGACGGAACCCCGTCTCAGCCTGAAAGCCCTCCGCCCGGCTGCCCTTGTCTGTTGCGTAACACTGCCGTCATGCGCAGGTATTTCGGTATTTAGTTCGCGGCGTAATAAATGTCTCGCGGAGGTTTACCTCAGCAGTCTCGTTCACAGTGTGCGCCTAGACCGGCGACAGTCTGTCGCTTGTCGACTCTCACACAACCTGCCAACCATCACTGCATTATTCGGCATGAATACCCCGAAACTACAATTTATCAACGCAGTTATAATGTCTACTTTTCGCCGAATTGAGATTACCCATACGACATATTGGCGGTGTATAACGCGCTCAATTTGATAACACGAAGTGGTTTCCAACGTTAATAACCAGGTCGATTAGTTACGGATGTCAACAATGGATTCCTGTCACTACCCTGGATAAGAACGACGCACTGCCAGCAGACACAAACGGACAGATTACTGGATCTGGCCGATGCATAATGCACAATAATCATCAAGCGATCATGTAGAATGCCACGCGAAACTATCGTGCGGGATATTTACTACTGCCCAACGACAAGCAGCGCTTGGTTTAGCTCATCACCTGCACTGTGGTTTGGATGATGATAAATCTCTCGCTAATGACGCAAATTTCGTCATAGACTCCACGTGAGTGACGTCACGTCACATGGGAACGCTTGAGTTGGGTGATACTTGCCGACGTCCCTGTGTCCATTAGGTATTCTGCGGCGGGTCTCGAGGAGGCACGAGATGTACACATACTGGATTAATGCGGCGCCATTCGGTGTTTAGTGGCGGCGGCTCCCGCCACGCCCTCCTCGCCTCATTCGGTGTTTAGTCACGACCGCGCCGGAAGTTTAGTTTGATTGCCGCTTCCGTTGCTGCTCTGGGAGCGGAATGTCGGCGGTGGGCGAGGAGGCGAAGGTCTGGCGCAAGCCCTGGGCGGTGAGCAGTCCACTACGTCCCGCACGGCCATAGGTCGCCATTGTAAGCCACTGGGGATGTCATCGTGGGAGGGTAGTGCGCGCGGGTCAGAATATTTAGATGACAAAACAAATTTGTCGTTGAACGTAAGGGAAATTAGGATCTTCCCTTCTCGCGAAATAAAAACGAAAATGGTTGGGTATGTTGTCGCGGCCAAATGAGGTGTTGATGTTATAGAAAGGGTTTTGCGTCTGTCGTGCTCTCTAACGCGATGTGCCATTTGAGAACGACAAAAAACACACTTTGCAAATCCAAATGATGCACCCCTAACTATGTCAAGTGTTAGGGTGGGGGATGACACGGCGGTGGTGATTGTGGCGACACGGTGGTGGTAATTGTTGTGACACGGCGGTGGTGATTGTGGCGACTTGGCGGTGGTGATTGTGGTGACACGGCGGTGGTGATTGTGGCGACACGGCGGTGGTGATTGTGGCGACACGGCGGTGGTGATTGTGGCGACTTGGCGGTAGTGATTGTGGTGACAGGTCTGTGGTGATTGTGGTGACATGTCAATGGTGATTGTGGCGACACGGCAGTGGTGATTGTGGTGACACGGTGGTGGTGATTGTGGTGACACGGTGGTGGTGATTGTGGTGATACGGCAGTGGTGACACGGCGGTGGTGATTGTGGTGATTGTGGTGACACGTCGGTGGTGATTGTGGTGACACAGCGGTGGTAATTGTGGTGACACGGTGGTGGTGATTGTGGTGACACGGCAGTGGTGATTGTGGTGACACGGCGGTGGTGATTGTGGTGACACGTCAATGGTGATTGTGGTGACACGGTGGTGGTGATTGTAGCGACACGGCGGTGGTAATTGTGGTGATGAGTTGTGACTTGCTATAAGTGAGCGGTGATGTGCTATAAGTGAGTGGTGACTTGCTATAAGTGAGAGGTGACTTGCTATAAGTGAGCGGTGACTTGTTATAAGTGAGCGGTGACTTGTTATAAGTGGGCAGTGACTTGTTATAAGTCAGCGGTGACTTGCTATAAGTGAGTGGTGACTTGCTATAAGTGAGTGGTGACTTGCTATAAGGGAGCAGTGACTTGTTATAAGTCAGCGGTGACTTGCTATAAGTGAGTGGTGACTTGCTATAAGTGAGTGGTGACTTGGTATAATTGAGCAGTGACTTGTTATAGGTCAGCGGTGACTTGCTATAGAGGACATTCTCAATCCACTCGTCTCCCTCGCTTCTTTCTTTAATCATGCCTCTCTTTTCTGCGTCTTTGTCCTTCTCCTTGTAATATCCCGTGTCTGTGTGTGAGGTTTGTGTCTGACAATGACACCGCCGGCGACAACACCCCGACACCAATCAACATGGCCAGACATATTAATAAGCATCTGAAGCCAGTGATGAAAATATTTATAATCCCATGGAAAAATACGTCATTTAACCAGTTGTCTTATCCGGGAGATTTCCGTCTTTCCTTGTGTTATATGTGAGCTATGATACCACTGTGGGACTTGGGTGGCGAATCAGTGCGTTGAATAGATGTGATGCGGCTCTTGGCTCCCTCACTCTCATGGTCCTCTGCTACTCCCGCTTACAATGGTCCTCTGCTACTCCCGCTTACAATGGTCCTCTGCTACTCCCGCTTACAATGGTCCTCTGCTACTCCCGCTTACAATGGTCCTCTGCTACTCCTGCTTACAATGGTCCTCTGCTACTCCTGCTTACAATGGTCCACTGCTACTCCTGCTTACAATGGCCCTCTGCTACTCCTGCTTACAATGGTCCTCTGCTACTCCTGCTTACAATGGCCCTCTGCTACTCCTGTTTTCAATAGTCCTCTGCTACTTCTGCTTACAATGGTCCTCTGCTACTCCTGCTTACAATGGCCCTCTGCTACTTCTGCTTACAATGGTCCTATGCTACTCCTGCTTACAATGGTCCTCTGCTACTGCTGCTTACAATGGCCCTCTGCTACTCCTGCTTTCAATAGCCCTCTGCTACTTCTGCTTACAATGGTCCTCTGCTACTTCTGCTTACGATGGTCCTCTGCCACTCCTGCTTAAAATGGTCCTCTGCTACTTCTGCTTACAATGGTCCTCTGCTACTTCTGCTTACAATTGTCCTCTGCTACTCCTGCTTACAATGGTCCTCTGCTACTCCTGCTTACAATGGTCCTCTGCTACTTCTGCTTACAATGGTCCTCTGCTACTTCTGCTTACGATGGTCCTCTGCTACTCCTGCTTACAATGGTCCTCTGCTACTTCTGCTTACAATGGTCCTCTGCTACTTCTGCTTACGATGGCCCTCTGCTACTCCTGCTTACAATGGCCCTCTGCTACTCCTGCTTACAATGGCCCTCTGCTACTCCTGCTTACAATGGCACTCTACTACTCCTGCTTACAATGGCCCTCTGCTACTCCTGCTTACAATGGTCCTCTGCTACTCCTGCTTACAATGGCCCTCTGCTACTCCTGCTTACAATGGCCCTCTGCTACTCCTGCTTACAATGGCACTCTACTACTCCTGCTTACAATGGCCCTCTGCTACTCCTGCTTACAATGGTCCTCTGCTACTCCTGCTTACAATGGTCCTCTGCTACTCCCGCTTACAGTGGTCCTCTGCTACTCCTGCTTACAATGGTCCTCTGCTACTCCCGCTTACAGTGGTCCTCTGCTACTCCTGCTTACAATGGTCCTCTGCTACTCCCGCTTACAGTGGTCCTCTGCTACTCCTGCTTACAATGGTCCTCTGCTACTCCCGCTTACAATGGTCCTCTGCTACTCCTGCTTACAATGGCCCTCTGCTACTCCCGCTTACAATGGTCCTCTGCTACTCTTGCTTACAATGATCCTCTGCTACTCCTGCTTACAATGGTCCTCTGCTACTTCTGCTTACAATGGTCCTCTGCTACTCTTGCTTACAATGGTCCTCTGCTACTCCTGCTTACAATGGTCCTCTGCTACTCCCGCTTACAGTGGTCCTCTGCTACTCCTGCTTACAATGGCCCTCTGCTACTCCCGCTTACAATGGTCCTCTGCTACTCCTGCTTACAATGGTCCTCTGCTACTCCTGTTTACAATGGTCCTCTGCTACTCCTGCTTACAATGGCCCTCTGCTACTTTTGCTTACAATGGCCCTCTGCTACTCCTGCTTACAATGGCCCTCTGCTACTCATGCTTACAATGGCCCTCCGCTACTCCTGCTTACAATGGTCCTATGCTACTCCTGCTTACAATGGTCCTCTGCTACTCCTGCTTACAATGGCCCTCTGCTACTCCTGCTTACAATGGTCATCTGCTACTCCTGCTTACAATGGTCCTCTGCTACTCCCGCTTACAGTGGTCCTCTGCTACTCCTGCTTACAATGGTCCTCTGCTACTCCCGCTTACAGTGGTCCTCTGCTACTCCTGCTTACAATGGTCCTCTGCTACTCCCGCTTACAATGGTCCTCTGCTACTCCTGCTTACAATGGCCCTCCGCTACTCCTGCTTACAATGGTCCTCTGCTACTCCCGTTTACAGTGGGCCTCTGCTACTCTTGCTTACAATGATCCTCTGCTACTCCTGCTTACAATGGTTCTCTGCTACTTCTGCTTACAATGGTCCTCTGCTACTCTTGCTTACAATGGTCCTCCGCTACTCCTGCATACAATGGTCCTCTGCTACTCCTGTTTACAATGGTCCTCTGCTACTCCTGCTTACAATGGCCCTCTGCTACTCCTGCTTACAATGGTCCTCTGCTACTCCTGCTTACAATGGCCCTCTGCTACTCCTGCTTACAATGGCCCTCTGCTACTCCTGCTTACAATGGTCCTATGCTACTCCTGCTTACAGTGGTCCTCTGCTACTCCTGCTTACAATGACCCTCTGCTACTCCTGCTTACAATGGTCCTGGAGATTCAGCTGGAACAACGCTGGGCCTACTACAGTGCATGGGTTCGCCGTTAACGTTACGCAGGCAGATCTCCAGAAAATATTTGGACGGCACGGCCACCCCCAGTGACCGAGCTGGTAGTGAGCTAGCCCTGTCGGCACGACTACATATACCATGTCTTTCTTCGTAAAGAGTAGGCATACTCCAGGAGACATGGCTCCTCTCCAACTTGATCTTTTCCACTGTTGCGCCAGGACCTGCCGAGGGTAACGCGTCATACTTATTGGTGAGACTATATTAGCTCCAGTAACCAACATCACATGGTATATATCAACAAATACGTATGTGCTGCTTTATTGACGTCGGTTGTTATTCATATAAAATAAACATATTTTGTTTACTTTCAGGTGAGTACCCTGTGAATCACATACCCGCGGCAACCAGGTAAGGTGAAGCCAGTCAATCAAGGCATAGCCAGTGTCAAGGCATAGCCAGTGTCAAGGCATGGCCAGTGTCAAGACATAGCCAGTGTCAAGACATAGCCAGTGTCAAGGCATAGCCAGTGTCAAGGCATAGCCAGTGTCAAGGCATAGCCAGTGTCAAGACATAGCCAGTGTCAAGACATAGCCAGTGTCAAGACATAGCCAGTGTCAAGGCATAGCCAGTGTCAAGGCATAGCCAGTGTCAAGGCATAGCCAGTGTCAAGGCATAGCCAGTGTCAAGACATAGGCAGTGTCAAGGCATAGCCAGTGTCAAGGCATAGCCAGTGTCAAGGCATAGCCAGTGTCAAGGCATAGCCAGTGTCAAGTGGTTGGCTATTAGCCACACACTTGACAGTTCACAGACACACTTCACAGTTTACCCGCACACTTCACAGTTTACCCGCACATTTCACAGTGTACCCACACAATTTACAGTTTACCCACAACATTGACAGTTTACCCACCCACATGACAGTTTACCCACCCACATGACAGTTTACCCGCAAACTCGACAGTTTGTCCACACACTTGACAGTTTATCCGCACACTTGACAGTTTGCTCACACACTTGACATTTTACCCACGCAATTGACAGTTTACCCACACACTTGACAGTTTATCCTCGCAATTGAGAGTTTACTCACACACTTGACAGTTTAACCACACACTTGACAGTTGACCAACACACTTGACAGTTTACCCACAGAATTGACAGTTTACCCACACACTTGACGGTTTACCCACACAATTGACAGTTTTCCCACACACTTGACAGTTTACTCCTACACTTGACAGTTTACCCCCACACCTGACAGTTTACCCCCACACACTTGACAGTTTACCCCCACACCTGACAGTTTACCCCCACATCTGACAGTTTACCCCCACACCTGACAGTTTACCCCCACACCTGACAGTTTACCCCCACACCTGACAGTTCCCTGCACGCAGCGACAGGCGGCGCAGATACCTCACAACATGACACTTTATATTGAGTAAAGGCAGCTGCCTTTGTTTATTTTCTGCTTGAGAATTACAAATAAACAATCCAAGATGGATGGTTGTGAACAAACTGACAGAGTATCTTCATGCTATCAGCTTTGTCTCCCTTCTTAGAGCTTCTTTCAGCTTACTGTTCATGTAGCTAAAGTTATATATGAGTAATGTATATCTACAATACATATGCTAAATGCATCAATGTATATGAACTACTGCTTACATTATAGATAGTAAAGAAGAAATAGCTCAAGAAATATTAAATAGCCTCCTCCTCTGCATCGGTCCCATTTGTACCTTTGTCTGACTGTGAGCCATATCATTGCCAATAGTAAATATCTCTAACGAATTGACTTCACTGGCTGCAACAGCGTTTGCCTTCTGATGGCCTAAAATGGCTTTTGATCAGTGGACCTGACGTCTGTTTCTGATATGCTATAAACTGAGGCCAAGCAATAAAAGATGTTTTTTCCTGGTCCTGGTGGATGTGATGGCGATGTGTGCGTGTGACACTGCCCCATAATGCTTAAGCCGGCGTTTGAGCGGATATATCAGACGCAAAAATGGGAAAACGCGTGACTTGCCTGGGAGTATTTACAATGTCCTTTACAGCGATTTGCCATTGAATCGCTGTGGTGTGAACGATAACTGTTTTTATTCCACCGTTTTCGTCCCTTGAGTTATGATAACGGTATTGATAAGGCTGCGACCAAACGGAGTGCAAACATCAGATATGGAGATTTCTTCCTCGATTTATTACACAAACGTGGTGTTTTGCATGTTAGAAAAGGAGAAAGCCACATTTGATGCAACGACTGTAATGCATCGTCAGATCTCTCTCTCTTTCTAGTTTTATGCTGCATAATGTAATGTCGTATGTGAGCCACATGCAAAATCTCGTATTTACGATACCTTTGTCAGACCGAAAACGATATAACTTTTGCACATTGCCGACACTTTCAAATGAAATACTATATATGTTGCATGAGGCAGAAACCAGAGGCGTCGATGACGTTGGTATCACAGGCAGGCCTACCGGCCATAGGTAGGAAACTGCGTGCCGGGTTTCACCCAAAAACAGCCCCAAAAACATCACCACCACCGCCCCATCACCCCCCCCCCCCCCACCCCCCGCCCTATCTTCTCCCAGTCATATCATGGAGTGGCTATATGATGGTGACGTCACTGAGCGAGGGGGTCCGGGCATTCTCGCTCTCCGCCTTAACGCCGCGAACGACAACGTCTTGTCGGGAGGGTTTTAGACAACCGGACTTGTCACGAGGAATACTTGTTGTCGAAGGTAGACGGCTGTGAATGGCCCACAACGACTCCCTGGGGTCTATTAGACGGCCGAGTAAATCAGTAAGGGGGTCCCAGCGGCGGGCACCACACCTGCGGGCAGTGTCACGGCGGGGCACGGCGGGACTGGGGGACGGACGGCAGTGGGTGCCAACGCGGGTGCCGCAGCCAGGCGGGTGGAAGGGAGGGAGGGAGGGAGTGAGAGAGGGGTTTGCCCAGGTGGGGTTGGGGATGGGGTGGCGAATGGAAGGCTTAGATTTCTGCAATAACTTTCTTTCAGAGCGACGTTTTTTTTCCATTCAGGAATGTACGCGCTCCGCTCTTATTCGCTCTCTCACCGCTCTCACCGCCCTCACCGCTCTCACCACTCTCACCACTCTCACCGCTCTCACCGCTCTCACCACTCTCACCGCTCTCACCGCTCTCACCGCTCTCACCACTCTCACCGCTCTCACCACTCTCACCACTCTCACCGTTCTCACCGCTCCCACCACTCTCACCACTTTCACCGCTCTCACCGCTCTCACCACTCTCACCGCTCTCACCGCTCTCACCACTCTCACCACTCTCACCACTCTCACCGCTCTCACCGCGCTCACCGCTCTCACCACTCTCACCACTCTCACCGCTCTCACCGCTCTCACCGCGCTCACCACTCTCACCACTCTCACCGCTCTCACCGCTCTCATCGCTCTCACCGCTCTGACCACTCTCACCACTCTCACCGCTCTCACCGCTCTCACCACGCTCACCGCTCTCACCACTCTCACCGCTCTCACCACTCTCACCACTCTCACCGCTCTCACCGCTCTCACCACTCTCACCGCTCTCACCACTCTCACCACTCTCACCGCTCTCACCACTCTCACCACTCTCACCGCTCTCACCACTCTCACCACTCTCACCGCTCTCACCACTCTCACCACTCTCACCGCTCTCACCACTCTCACCACTCTCACCGCTCTCACCATTCTCACCACTCTCACCACTCTCACCGCTCTCATTGCTTTCACCGCTCTCATTGCTTTCACCGCTCTCACCACTCTCACCGCTCTCACCGCTCTCACCACTCTCACCGCGCTCACCGCTCTCACCACTCTCACCACTCTCACCGCTCTCACCGCTCTCACCGCGCTCACCACTCTCACCACTCTCACCGCTCTCACCGCTCTCATCGCTCTGACCACTCTCACCACTCTCACCGCTCTCACCGCTCTCACCACTCTCACCACGCTCACCGCTCTCACCACTCTCACCGCTCTCACCACTCTCACCGCTCTCACCACTCTCACCACTCTCACCACTCTCACCACTCTCACCGCTCTCATCGCTCTCACCGCTCTGACCACTCTCACCACTCTCACCGCTCTCACCGCTCTCACCACGCTCACCGCTCTCACCACTCTCACCGCTCTCACCACTCTCACCACTCTCACCACTCTCACCGCTCTCATTGCTTTCACCGCTCTCATTGCTTTCACCGCTCTCACCACTCTCACCACTCTCACCGCTCTCACCACTCTCACCACTCTCACCACTCTCACCACTCTCACCGCTCTCATTGCTTTCACCGCTCTCATTGCTTTCACCGCTCTCACCACTCTCACCACTCTCACCGCTCTCACCACTCTCACCGCTCTCACCACTCTCACCGCTCTCACCGCTCTCACCGCTCTCACCGCTCTCATTGCTTTCACCACTCTCACCGCTCTCACCACTCTCACCGCTCTCACCACTCTCACCGCTCTCACCGCTCTCACCACTCTCATCGCTCTCACCACTCTCACCACTCTCACCGCTCTCATTGCTTTCACCGCTCTCACCACTCTCACCGCTCTCACCACTCTCACCGCTCTCACCACTCTCACCACTCTCACCGCTCTCATTGCTTTCACCACTCTCACCGCTCTCACCACTCTCACCACTCTCACCGCTCTCACCGCTCTCATCGCTCTCACCGCTCTCACCACTCTCACCGCTCTCACCACTCTCACCACTCTCACCACTCTCACCACGCTCACCGCTCTCACCACTCTCACCACTCTCACCGCTCTCACCGCTCTCATCGCTCTCACCGCTCTGACCACTCTCACCGCTCTCACCACTCTCACCACTCTCACCACTCTCACCACGCTCACCGCTCTCACCACTCTCACCACGCTCACCGCTCTCACCACTCTCACCGCTCTCACCACTCTCACCATTCTCACCACTCTCACCGCTCTCACCACTCTCACCACTCTCACCACGCTCACCGCTCTCACCACTCTCACCACGCTCACCGCTCTCACCACTCTCACCACTCTCACCATTCTCACCACTCTCACCACTCTCACCGCTCTCATCGCTCTCACCGCTCTCACCGCTCTCACCATTCTCACCACTCTCACCGCTCTCACCACTCTCACCATTCTCACCACTCTCACCACTCTCACCACTCTCACCATTCTCACCACTCTCACCGCTCTCACCGCTCTCACCATTCTCACCACTCTCACCGCTCTCATCGCTCTCACCGCTCTCACCACTCTCACCGCTCTCACCGCTCTCACCATTCTCACCACTCTCACCGCTCTCACCACTCTCACCATTCTCACCACTCTCACCACTCTCACCACTCTCACCATTCTCACCACTCTCACCGCTCTCACCGCTCTCACCATTCTCACCACTCTCACCGCTCTCATCGCTCTCACCGCTCTCACCACTCTCACCGCTCTCACCGCTCTCACCATTCTCACCACTCTCACCGCTCTCACCGCTCTCACCATTCTCACCACTCTCACCGCTCTCACCACTCTCACCATTCTCACCACTCTCACCACTCTCACCACTCTCACCACTCTCACCATTCTCACCACTCTCACCGCTCTCACCGCTCTCACCATTCTCACCACTCTCACCGCTCTCACCACTCTCACCATTCTCACCACTCTCACCACTCTCACCGCTCTCACCATTCTCACCACTCTCACCGCTCTCATCGCTCTCACCGCTCTCACCACTCTCACCGCTCTCACCGCTCTCACCATTCTCACCACTCTCACCGCTCTCACCACTCTCACCATTCTCACCACTCTCACCACTCTCACCACTCTCACCATTCTCACCACTCTCACCGCTCTCACCGCTCTCACCATTCTCACCACTCTCACCGCTCTCATCGCTCTCACCGCTCTCACCACTCTCACCGCTCTCACCGCTCTCACCATTCTCACCACTCTCACCGCTCTCACCGCTCTCACCATTCTCACCACTCTCACCGCTCTCACCGCTCTCACCATTCTCACCACTCTCACCGCTCTCACCGCTCTCACCATTCTCACCACTCTCACCACGCTCACCGCTCTCACCACTCTCACCACGCTCACCGCTCTCACCGCTCTCACCGCTCTCACCATTCTCACCACTCTCACCACGCTCACCATTCTCACCACTCTCACCACTCTCACCGCTCTCACCGCTCTCATCGCTCTCACCGCTCTGACCACTCTCACCGCTCTCACCACTCTCACCACTCTCACCACTCTCACCACGCTCACCGCTCTCACCACTCTCACCGCTCTCACCACTCTCACCACTCTCACCGCTCTCACCGCTCTCATCGCTCTCACCGCTCTGACCACTCTCACCGCTCTCACCACTCTCACCACTCTCACCACTCTCACCACGCTCACCACTCTCACCGCTCTCACCGCTCTCACCGCTCTCACCATTCTCACCACTCTCACCACTCTCACCACTCTCACCGCTCTCACCGCTCTCATTGCTTTCACCACTCTCACCGCTCTCACCACTCTCACCACTCTCACCGCTCTCACCGCTCTCATTGCTCTCACTCCCCTTCTCTCTTTGCTTCTCTCTCTCTCGCCCGCTCTCTATCCCCCGATGATCCCTCTGCCTACGTCCATTCGCCTCATCGACATTGCTCTCCACACCTCTGATGTGTGTCAGCGCATAACATGTTACCCGTGATAGTGACTAAGTGCTTCTCGCACCATTGGGATCTGCTGGTCATCGAATTACAGCTACATTGCTCCTAAAGGTTATCAAGGTCAAGTGCATTTTACTCAATCCTCGCTTACCTTCTAATAACGTTCGTAGAATACATTGCCAACCGTTCTGATATCGACATTGGCATTGTATGACAGGCAGACACGTGTACGACATAGGAAGGGAAATATTGGCCAGCGCTAAAACTGTGCCGACTTAGCACACGGGTAGAGAGACAGATGCCGAGATGCTACTGGCTTTGTGAGGGTGGCCATGGGTTGTCTGATTCTGGCAACAAACCGCTAAAAGCCGGGTCCACCCACCTTATAAAGACAGAGACCCGCGGTCTGGACAACTCCTGGCCCCCATACTTTATTCAATTATCCTAATGGCCGACCGCAAAACTAAAATAAATTGCTCAAATGGACGCTTGATGATGATAGCTCCATTATTGGCCCGAGACACATTACTGGTCCATGTCCATGGTTGAGACCCCTCCCCCCCCCCCACACCCTACAGCACCTTATTTCTTGAATTTAAATCTTGAAAGCCCGTAGCTATCAGGAGAGAGCGAATTTGTTTCCCGGAGCAGAAGAGTTGGTGGCCGGCTTTATATCCCTGCGCGTCTGTTCGCTGTTCGGTAGGGTCATCACTAAAACGCGGAAAGCTTCGGAAAACTTCTTCGTGGCGGAAATTCTGAGGTGTCTGTAGTATTCCGCAAGATTTCGCAGGTATTTCGCAGGTATTCCGCGTTTTATTGAGGCCCCTTCGGTATTCTGTATGATGATCATAATTTTAAGATACTTTTAGTCTTGATTGTAAAGTGTAAAAGATCTAAGATGGCGCATGTAAGTATATTGCTTTAACAAATCACGCCGGACAACTACCGCCCCCCCCCCACCTGGTGTAGACAACGCTAGGTGACATACCGCTTAGCCGGATACAAACATCCAGTAAACATATTATACAAGTGTTCGGTGAAGCAATCCTGAGATTGAAGTTTTTCATTCAAATGAATAACCGCTGTTACTGTGCGGTTATTTCATGAGAACAATGCTGTGTGCCCAAACACATACTGTAATACTGCAAGGCCCAGAGGTCAAGGTGAAGCAAGGTCATGGAAGCAAGGTCGTACAATCTGTGGGCAGGATTCTAGTAGAAATAATTTATTATCACAGAAGGATTCAATAATTGCACGTTTCATATTGAATTATTTTATGGCGTACCAAGAGCGAAGTGGAATGTATGCCTCGCTTATTGCATTCTGTATGTTGTCTGCCCCATGTGGCCTATACAGACAGGTCTGAGCGCCCTCCGCATGGTGTCTGTATGTTGTCTGCCCCATGTGGCCTATACAGACAGGTCTGAGCGCCCTCCGCATGGTGTCTGTATGTTGTCTGCCCCATGTGGCCTATACAGACAGGTCTGAGCGCCCTCCGCATGGTGTCTGTATGTTGTCTGCCCCATGTGGCCTATACAGACAGGTCTGAGCGCCCTCCGCATGGTGTCTGTATGTTGTCTGCCCCATGTGGCCTATACAGACGGGTCTGAGCCCCCTTCGCATGGTGCTACCTCGGAGTTTTATCTTGGTAATTAGCCTGCTCCACAGCGCAGTCTCCCGCAGCGCACGGCTCATGGCCACCACTTGGTCCACCAAAGGTGGCCATATGCCACGTCAAGGCAGACCAAGGAGCCAGCCCTTCGGTGCCCGGGGTGGGGTGAGGGGAGGTCGGTGGGGTAGGCGCTGAGGGTGGAGGTCGGGAGATAGTTACCCAGGCCGCCCGGCCGCTCCACCGGGGTAAGAACGGCTTACAACTTAATTGGCGTCACAGAGAAGGGCCGTCACCCTTTCTGGATTGGATGCACTTTGGTCGGCTGAGCGATAATGCAGACGCACGTGTCCTATCATATCAAACTGATTCAAAGAGCGCGCAGTAGACATATTTCCCCTGTGATGGCCCGGTTCTGTTGGCGTCGTGCGGTATAAATAAGCAATGACCGAGTGTTGTCGCGCTGGAGACTATCACTAACAGACGGAGACTTATATCATACCCGAGGGCTATCTGCGGGTGGCTGTCTGCGGGCGGCTGGCGCAATGGCCTGGAGCCTCGTTGTTAAAAGCTCCGAACGCCATGTGGTACGTTAAGTGCCCAAGTCACATCGCCCTGGCAACCTGGGGAATCAGCAGCATTCATATCGCCCTGGGCATGCACATCGCTCTGGCAACCTGGGGAGGTCGCTGCATTCACATCGCTCTGGCAACCTGGGGACGGTGCTGCATGCACATCGCTCTGGCAACCTGGGGAGGTCGCTGCATGCACATCGCTCTGGCAACCTGGGGAGGTCGCTGCATTCACATCGGGATTATTAATAATGGCCCGAAACGTAGTTCACCCAACAACTACTGCAGCCTCCAGGCTGAGTGATGGCCAGGGATATGTCTAAACACTGTGACAGGCGTTAAACCCTCTTACGTGTATACGGAACTCCCAAAGTTGTGCCTCCTAACCACAGTACATAGCCTACAGGGATGTCCAGGCGATAACCTGTATCGTGATCAGGGCCGGATATCACACCTCCTACACTGAGTGGCGTTCAGTGCCATACATTGTTGTCGTACAATCCAGAAGGATTGAGCCCATGACTCCCTTGTCTGAGGTGACCTCGTGTGGAATGCAATGACCAGCGTGGTGAGTGGAATGGCCGCGGATGACGAGGAGGCTAACTGGAAGTCACCCTGGCAGGTGAGATGTCCACCTTTATTGTCACTGCACATCGGCTTCCATATCGCGGCCGAATTCCGTCTATATCAGAGTACAATGCTGCCCTCTGCTGGCCAAACCTAGGCATAGTGAGTTACACACGAATAATTGCGTCACATGACGGCAGCCCTGTTCCTTGTGGTGTCAGTGTGCATAAAATAAACTTCAGCCTCGTCAGCCTAAGATAAACCCGGGAGAACAATCACCAAATGGTATTAAAAGTCCAGGCTGCCTCATGGCCACAGACCAGGCTGCCTCATGGTAACAGACCAGTCTGCCTCATGGCCACAGACCAGTCTGCCTCATGGTAACAGACCAGTCTGCCTCATGGCCACAGACCAGGCTGCCTCATGGCCACAGACCAGGCTGCCTCATGGCCACAGACCAGGCTGCCTCATGGTAACAGACCAGACTGCCTCATGGTAACAGACCAGTCTGCCTCATGGCCACAGACCAGTCTGCCTCATGGTAACAGACCAGTCTGCTTCATGGCCACAGACCAGGCTGCCTCATGGCCACAGACCAGGCTGCCTCATGGTAACAGACCAGGCTGCCTCATGGTAACAGACAAGTCTGCCTCATGGCCACAGACCAGTCTGCTTCATGGTAACAGACCAGTCTGCCTCATGGCCACAGACCAGGCTGCCTCATGGCCACAGACCAGGCTGCCTCATGGTAACAGACCAGGCTGCCTCATGGCCACAGACCAGTCTGCCTCATGGTAACAGACCAGACTGCCTCATGGTAACAGACCAGTCTGCCTCATGGCCACAGACCAGTCTGCCTCATGGTAACAGACCAGTCTGCTTCATGGCCACAGACCAGGCTGCCTCATGGCCACAGACCAGGCTGCCTCATGGTAACAGACCAGGCTGCCTCATGGTAACAGACCAGGCTGCCTCATGGCCACAGACCAGGCTGCCTCATGGTAACAGACCAGACTGCCTCATGGTAACAGACCAGTCTGCCTCATGGCCACAGACCAGTCTGCCTCATGGTAACAGACCAGTCTGCTTCATGGCCACAGACCAGGCTGCCTCATGGCCACAGACCAGGCTGCCTCATGGTAACAGACCAGGCTGCCTCATGGTAACAGACAAGTCTGCCTCATGGCCACAGACCAGTCTGCTTCATGGTAACAGACCAGTCTGCCTCATGGCCACAGACCAGGCTGCCTCATGGCCACAGACCAGGCTGCCTCATGGTAACAGACCAGGCTGCCTCATGGCCACAGACCAGTCTGCCTCATGGTAACAGACCAGTCTGTGACTAATTATGATCAGGGCTGTCGATGTCGATACAACAGATATGTATACATAATGTACTATAGTAATATATATGGCTTCCATATTGCTTTGGTCCGCGAAATCTTCCTTGTATGGCCGATTGGTAGACCTGAAAACTGTACTAAACGTTGGCGGGGCGGTCTCTGAGTCGAACCTTCTCCAATGGCAATGAGGGTACAGCTGTCAGTACTTATGATGGATGATATCGCCATGGTCACCATGATAGGGAGCCGCGAAACAACACAGCTAGCCAGCTTAACCCAAGCAGCCTCAGCCCTAGTCCACGAGCTGCACTATCTAGTGTATCCAGCCACACTATCTAGTGTATCCAGCTATACTATCTAATGTATCCAGCTACATTATCTAGTGTATCCAGCTACACTATCTAGTGTATCCAGCCACACTATCTAGTGTATCCAGCTACATTATCTAGTGTATCCATCTACACTATCTAGTGTATCCAGCTACACTATCTAATTTTTCCAGCTACACCATCTAGTGTATCCAGCTACACTATCTAGTGTATCCAGCTACACTATCTAGTGTATCCAGCCCCACTATCTAGTGTCTAATTACACTACCTAGCCCACACGCCTCAGATAGACACGCGGTGGTAAACATACCGCCGGGCCATGAATATTTCATTCTGCAATGGCTCCAGCCACGTAATTTGCTTTATACAAGACATCAAATATTGACATGATGATTATTCAGTGTTTCTATGACTGTGATTGCCATGGCAATGGGTGTCTCCGAGGGTCCTGCCCATCAATCCCGCCACCTTGCATCTCGTCTGTGTCCCTAGGGTGAGGACCGCTGAGGGCAAAACACCCGCCGCATGTACGACTGTCAGCATTCCCCATGGGGACATCTCCCTCTCTAGGCCCATCGCTCTCATTAACCCCCCCCCCCCCCCCCCCGCCTCCCTGTCTCTCTCTCTCTCTCTCTCTCTCTCTCTGCCTCTCCCTGTCTCTGCCTCTCCCTGTCTCTCTCCCCTACTGTGTTGCGCACCATCTCGGTCTCTCTAACTTTCCCCCCTCACTTTTCGCCACCTCCGTCCCACCCTTGCCCCGACCTCTTATGTATTCCTGTCGCCCCGGCCCTTTAAACATTAACGCTTCTTTACCCCCATTTATTCATTAGCGGACCTGGACTAGCATGACGATCCTGGTTCCATCCACACGGGCTGGCGGCGGGTCTCTAGGGTGAGATGGTAGGGAAGGTGGGGTGGGGGGGGCACTGAGTGGTGGAGTGGAGGGGGCGAGGTGAGGCTGCCAAAAAAACAAGGGCAAAAGTAAAACAGATGGACCGGCAACCCACCCTGGTGTTTAAAATGATCCATCACGCCCTCTAGTGGGACAGAATTCATGCCAGACTGGCCTCGCCACGTGCCGCGGGTCACAAGGCTGTGGTTACGACTTTATGGTGATCACAGTCGGGGTGGTATCTATTTGGTGGGGTGGGATTCAAAGCATCGCGTTGGTGTCATGGCAACGATACTCGACGCATCCTGTCTCTGCATGAGTATCCCCCCCCAGCTCTCGGGGGCCGCCCCGGTAGCTCAGTAGTTGGAGCGCTCGCATTGAGTGCTCTGGTCACCTGAGAGCGTAACGGCACGTGGGTCGGTGATTCGAGTCCTGCTGTGGCCATATCTGTGTGGTCGCAGGATAAATGTCTCATGTCCTTCTTCGCAAAGAGTAGGGGGTTACTCCCGGGGACATTGCTCCACTCTCCCTTCCTTCTCCTATTGACGCGATATGACCAAAAGTGGTTAAAGCATTCTAAATATACAACCATCCAACCTCTGCAGCCCTCCGTCACGTGGCCCTGACTCCGATGGGGCGCGCGGAGGTTAGACTGGCCATCCCCCACCATGTCGCCATCTAGCGACAGTCCGACCTATTCAATCGCCCGACCTATGACAGAGAATTCCGGCGAAACTGGTCGAGGACTCATAATGCAACCGTGCGATAGGCTTATTCTCCGCTCGCGTCGAAGGCCCCATAAGAACGTTAATACTACTTGACAGATCTGGAAAATCCACTTTTAAACATACGGGAACTCCAAACAGTCAAGAACTAGGGTCAGATGCAGAGTCTGCTCCCAGTATATCTATTTCCCAACCATTTTCCTTGATGTTGCAACAACAATCGCGGGACAAAATGTCCCGCCCCTCTCCTTTTCATGTTTCTTGCGTTCAGTCAACCACCGTACTGATAATACGTATCTAAGATCTTTGATCCAGTATATGACGTCATATTGGAATATTCTTGAGTCTATTCCTAAATGATCGTGTTGACGTGCTTGTCGCGCTTATTTGCATTTTACCGGACTGATTAGGATAGAAATGTTAGCCGGGCAGTCTTTTGTTCAGAACAGCGTTGCAGCAATGTGATGCAGGAAGACGGGCACCCAAGACCGTCCCTTTCATACTAGTGGCGCCATCTAGTGGAGCCCAGCCACTATAAGCAATATTTGACGTGACCAGTAATACAGACCAGTGATACAGACCAGTGATACAGACCAGTGATACAGACCAGTGATACAGACCAGTGATACAGACCAGTGATACAGACCACTGATACAGACCACTGATACAGACCAGTGATACAGACCAGTGATACAGACCAGTGATACAGACCAGTGATACAGACCAGTGATACAGACCAGTGATACAGACCAGTGATACAGACCAGTGATACAGACCAGTGATACAGACCAGTGATACAGACCACTGATACAGACCACTGATACAGACCACTGATACAGACCACTGATACAGACCACTGATACAGACCACTGATACAGACCAGTGATACAGACCAGTGATACAGACCAGTGATACAGACCAGTGATACAGACCACTGATACAGACCAGTGATACAGACCAGTGATACAGACCAGTGATACAGACCAATGATACAGGCCAGTGATACAGACCAATGATACAGACCAGTGATACAGACCACTGATACAGACCACTGATACAGACCAGTGATACAGACCAGTGATACAGACCAGTGATACAGACCAGTGATCCAGACCAGTGATACAGACCAGTGATACAGACCAGTGATCCAGACCACTGATACAGACCACTGATACAGACCAGTAATCCAGACCAGTGATACAGACCAGTGATACAGACCAGTGATCCAGACCAGTGATACAGACCAGTGATACAGACCACTGATACAGACCACTGATACAGACCAGTGATCCAGACCAGTGATACAGACCAGTGATACAGACCACTGATACAGACCACTGATACAGACCAGTGATACAGACCAGTGATACAGACCAGTGATACAGACCAGTGATCCAGACCACTGATACAGACCAGTGATACAGACCAGTGATACAGACCAGTGATCCAGACCACTGATACAGACCAGTGATCCAGACCACTGACACAGACCACTGATACAGACCAGTGATACAGACCAGTGATACAGACCAGTGATACAGACCAGTGATACAGACCAGTGATACAGACCAGTGATACAGACCAGTTCCAGACCAGTGATACAGACCAGTGATCCAGACCACTGATACAGACCACTGATACAGACCAGTGATCGCCTCTAGGGTGACATGACCGCCCTGTACTGGTCGTGTATGGCGGCGGTAATGAACCGCAAATCGATTGACCTCATGACATTCACAACGCGCTCAATGCGCACCGCAGTCTTTCACCAGGGGTCACCCTCTGTATGTATCACCGCATCCAGGTAAGTCACTAAACCGTGTGCGCCACAGCCAGCCTGGTTCCCTGGGGACGTGCACCGCCAAATGACCAGGGAACCAGTCACGTATCAATCCATGGTGATGTGGGTGTCGGAGAATAGCTGTATAATTTTAACAAGAACATTTAGTATCGTGTTGTAGAAGGTTACCGGTGTAGCAATATGTGTCATTTATACAAAGCAAATTGAATATTGCTAATTTTTGGGTTTGGATAAATACACTGCAACGACATTTTATGGCACATTTTAATCTGTGATAATGAAAGGAAATCTAAAGCAAACAACGAAATGTCATGGTTCAAAGCCATACTCATATCAGAACAATTTGGGCACACAATAGGGCTGGGCACCCGAACAGAAGAGCCAGGGTCGTTGTTAGTGGGAGACAGGGTGGGCTTTATAAACGAGAGAAAGACAACAGGGACTGGCCAGAACAGGGATAGTGGGTAACAAGGCGCGGCATCGCGTTGTCATAGCATAATGGTCCGCACACCGTTTAGTGACTTACCTGGATGCGGTGAGACTCAATAGGGCTGGGCACCCGCACAGAAGAACCAGCCCACCAGATTGAAGTCGGTGAACCATTCTATCATGATCAGTAGGTCAAACATGGAGTTGGGCATGTGGCTCTGGAGTTAGCAGGTATTGATCTTGTGTACTTAATTGTCTTTCCGTTGCCACTGTGTGGTAGCTGGCTACAGGTGGAACATCCCCGCAGCCACTGTCATCAGACAGATCTGTGGAAACAACACCCCAACAACACCGCATCACACCAGCCTCATAGGAGGGGGGCTAGCGGGGAGGGGGTGGGGGCGGCGGGAGGGGTGAGGGCATTGGTGGCTGAGGACACACACCGCCAGCTTCTGTCTGCAGTGATCTCTTTCATGTGGTAGACATCTGGCCGCTGTGGCCAATCCTCTGACTCTCAACGCTGGGGCGACGGGACATAAAACCCTCGCCCCACTAGTAATTACTGGTGTGGCAGAAGCGAACATTAAAATATATGATGTTTATCTTTAATGCTTTCAATGTTTCGTTTTCGGCTACAGAATTATAAACTGAGATTGAAAGTTAATTTACGAGTTACACTTAAGGCCGCGAAGGCCAGAATAGACGAACGGCAGAATGGACGAATAGCAAAAAGATGGCAAAATGATAGAATGACAGAATGGCGCCATCTCGAAGGCCAGAATGCCAGCATACTAGCATGGCAGGGCTGGCAGCATAACCCGACAGGTGACGCGGCGGTCATCGTAGGATTGCACTCGGCAATACCGTCACCTTTATAACATGGTTTATTTTTATGCTACGACTATGAACTAATTTGTATGATACGTTGATCCTTTATGTTTATCGGTTAAATAATATTTGTTAATAAACGTACAGACACTAAAAACTAAACACTGAACACTGCAGGTGCGTGTGAGGATCTTAGGCTATATATAGTATATTAGGCTACAGTAGACTGTGGTGTCAATACCATGGTAGACATAAGTCTGCCAGGGTCGTTGTTAGTGGGAGACAGGGTGGGATATATAAACGAGAGAAAGACAACAGGGACTGGCCAGAACAGGGATAGTGGGTAACAAGGCGCGGCATCGCGTTGTCAAAGCATAATGAACGAAGTAAAAACATTGATATGTCCGAACACAGACAAACATTAACTGGTTGACCGCAGCCTGTTGGTGTATCACCGAGGGGATAATCCTTTTGATGTATCACCGAGGGGATGATCCTGTTGGTGTATCACCGAGGGGATAATACTCTTGATGTATCATCGAGGGGATAATCCGATTGTGGAGGACGTCTGTGGGTGTGTCATCAAGGGGATGATCCGATAATACATTGGTTAGAACGCTGGCCTGGCGTCCCATACGTGATCCCCCACAACGGTGAATCACCTTCAAGGTCGAACGCTGTCCAGGGTTAATAGAGCTGTCCTGCTACTCCAAGCGGCAGCCACGCTGTCTAGTCCCACCCACCCTTACCCACCCGCACCTACCCATACCAACCCACACCCACACCTAGCCACACCCACCCACACCTAGCCACACCCACCCACAACCACTCACACTCATCTACCCACCCACACCCACTCACACCCACCTACCCACACACCCATACCCACCCACACCTAGCCATACCTGGCCATACCCACCCACACCCACCCATACCTGGCCATACCCACCCACACCCATCCACACCCACCCACACCCACCCATACCTGGCCATATCCACCCACACCCACCCACACCCACCCACTCCCACCCATACCTGGCCATATCCACCCACACCCACCCACACCCACCCATACCTGGCCATACCCACCCACACCCACCCACACCCACCCACACCCACCCATACCTGGCCATATCCACCCACACCCACCCATACCTGGCTATATCCACCCACACCCACCCATACCTGGCCATACCCACCCACACTCACCCATACCTGGCCATACCCACCCACACCCACCCACACCCACCCACACCCACCCATACCTGGCCATACCCACCCACACCCACCCATACCTGGCCATACCCACCCACACCCACCCACACCCACCCACACCCACCCATACCTGGCCATACCCACCCACACCCACCCATACCTGGCCATACCCACCCACACCCACCCACACCCACCCACACCCACCAACACGCACCCATACCTGGCCATACCCACCCACACCCACCCATACCTGGCCATACCCACCCACACCCACCCACACCCACCCACACCCACCAACACCCACCCATACCTGGCCATACCCACCCACACCCACCCATACCTGGCCATACCCACCCACACTCACCCATACCTGGCCATACCCACCCACACCCACCCACACCCACCCACACCCACCCATACCTGGCCATATCCACCCACACCCACCCATACCTGGCTATATCCACCCACACCCACCCATACCTGGCCATACCCACCCACACTCACCCATACCTGGCCATACCCACCCACACCCACCCACACCCACCCATACCTGGCCATATCCACCCACACCCACCCATACCTGGCCATACCCACCCACACCCACCCACACCCACCCACACCCACCCATACCTGGCCATACCCACCCACACCCACCCATACCTGGCCATACCTACCCACACCTGGCCATACCCACCCACACCTGGCCATACCCACCCACACCCACCCACACCCACCCACACCCACCAACACCCACCCATACCTGGCCATACCCACCCACACCCACCCACACCCACTCACACCCACCCACACCCACCCACACCCACCCACACCCACCCACACCCACCCACACCCATCCATACCTGGCCATACCCACCCACACCTACCCATACCTGGCCATACCCACCCACACCCACCCATACCTGGCCATACCCACCCACATCCACCCACACCCACCCACGCCCACCCACACCCACCCATACCTGGCCATACCCACCCACACCCACCCATACCTGGCCATACCCACCCACATCCACCCACACCCACCCACGCCCACCCACACCCACCCATACCTGGCCATACCCACCCACACCCACCCATACCTGGCCATACCCACCCACACCCACCCATATCTGGCGCTATCCACCCACACCCACCCACACCCACCCACACCCACCCACACCTGGCCATACCCACCCATACCCACCCACACCTGGCCATACCCACCCATACCCACCCACACCTGGCCATACCCACCCATACCCACCCACACCCACCAACACCCACCCACACCCACCCACACCCACCCATACCTGGCCATACCCACCCATACCCACCCATACCTGGCCATACCCACCCACACCCACCCATACCTGGCGCTATCCACCCACACCTACCCACACCTGGCCATACCCACCCATACCCACCCACACCTGGCCATACCCACCCATACCCACCCACACCTGGCCATACCCACCCATACCCACCCATACCTGGCGCTATCCACCCACACCTACCCACACCTGGCCATACCCACCAATACCCACCCACACCTGGCCATACCCACCCATACCCACCCACACCTGGCTATATCCACCCATACCCACCTACACCTGGCTATATCCATCCGTAGCCACCCACACCTGGCTATATTCACCCATACCCACCCATACCCACCCATACCCACCCATACCCACCCATACCCACCCACACCCACCCACACCTGGCCATACCCACCCATACCCACCCACACCTGGCCATACCCACCCATACCCACCCACACCTGGCCATACCCACCCATACCCACCCACACCCACCCACACCCACCCACACCCACCCACACCCACCCATACCTGGCCATACCCACCCATACCCACCCATACCTGGCCATACCCACCCACACCCACCCATACCTGGCGCTATCCACCCACACCTACCCACACCTGGCCATACCCACCCATACCCACCCACACCTGGCCATACCCACCCATACCCACCCACACCTGGCCATACCCACCCATACCCACCCATACCTGGCGCTATCCACCCACACCTACCCACACCTGGCCATACCCACCCATACCCACCCACACCTGGCCATACCCACCCATACCCACCCACACCTGGCTATATCCACCCATACCCACCTACACCTGGCTATATCCATCCGTAGCCACCCACACCTGGCTATATTCACCCATACCCACCCATACCCACCCATACCCACCCATACCCACCCATACCCACCCACGCCCACCCATACGCACCCATATATGGCTATGCCCACTCATACCCACCCATGCCTGGCTATACCTATCTATACCCACCCACACCCACCCCTACCCATCACACATACCTGGCTCTACCTGGCAAAACTGACCAATACCCACCCCTACCTGGCTCTACCTGAGATAACGCACCCACACCCACCCATGCTTGGGTATCCCAGCCATACCCGACCAGACCCATAGCATGGCTCTACCCGCGCCACCTGTTGCACCTAGCGTCCCAGTGGCTGCTCGCTAGGGGGCGCCAGCGGCCTTGGGCTGTGGCCACACCGCGGCGACGACCCGGCTGTACAAGCGCGAAATACGCTCATCTTGAAATAATTACATTCCGATGAATTGCCACCTGCCGCGTGGCCCTGTGTGGGGCAGACCGCCTGCCGCCTGGCCCTGTCTGGGGCAGACCGCCTGCCGCGTGGCCCTGTCTGGGGCAGACCGCCTGCCGCCTGGCCCTGTCTGGGGCAGACCGCCTGCCGCGTGGCCCTGTCTGGGGCGTGGCCCTGTCTGGGGCAGACCGCCTGCACCGCTCGCCAATTGAATATATCGACTTCCCACTTATTGGCGTTGTACGCTACATGCAAATACAGCTGAGATGGAGCCAATAAGCGAGGCTTAAAGGAATTGTGACGCTGTCATATGTTCAAGTGTGACATTTCTGACGTGTTTCACTGTGGATACACAGCGATCGACATTACCTGGGACCTGATGCACGACAGGAAAATGCCTGTTCACGTTTTACGTCGCGCTGGAGTTTAACGGATTTCAGATTACTATTTAGGCGGATATACGTTTACCTATGCATGCTAAGGAAGTATCAACTGTATAGGTATCAAAGGTTTGGGTATCAATCCATTCAGTAAAACCAACATTACTCCGACATTGTTCTGGGGAACCGCTCGTACTGTGACCTTCATGGGAGTCACTTGGCTGGTCACTAAATGCTCAGCACTCTGGATATAATTGGCTAATCAACTCAGACTTAGGAGTGGCTCGAAACACTTTCTTTGGTTAGCGAAACCAGAAGTAGCCGCGACGAGCGGAGGACGTAGTCTGTGACCTCGGCCCTGGGAGAAATATGACTTAACGACTATTTCATGGAAAGCGATAAGCAGCGTGGGGGCAGCTTCTGGACGAGATATCGACTAATGCTTCAATGCAGTTTGCAAGTAACCACACGCACGTGGCCACCTCATTGTGCCCGCCATGTTTCAGGGGACAGTATCAGTGGCACCTTATAGTGACTTCGGGAGGTCATTCTCTTTGTGACAAATCCAGTCTGATTTACATATCGATTAATAAGCACAACGCCGGATCGATGGTCGATACCCCCTGGAGTCTGTGGACGGCCAGGGGGCGATCCGCCAGGACCCCTGCCCAGAGACGGCTCCTTGTGCAGTCACTGCTGGGACACAGTGCTCTGAAATAGCGCTTGTCCCGCTTATGGGTTGGGTCCCATGTTCCCCTGGCCACACATCCCACCTGTCACCGCATGATGACGCGTGGACGTCACGTCTCGCGAGTGCAGAGAGAGGAGAACGGGAATTAAGATAAAAACATGCAACTTGCGCGTTTCAGAGAGAAACATCGCGAAGAATTTGACATATGAAAAGAAGAAAAGAAGATGATGTACACGTGACCGGTAATTACGCGAAATGCCATGAAACAATGACATAAAGGATTGCATGAATATAAGCAATTGGTTGGCGCTAGTTTTGACCGTGTGGCCGCCTCAATGGCAGCACCTCGCGACCTCAACCAGTGGTGTGTCCGACACGGGGTGCCGTGGTCCGTGGGCCGCACAGTGGCTCATACAATGGAACAAATGCAGTTATAACCTGGAGGACAACTCGGTAGCACAGTGACAGGTTGAGAACACACAGGTGTCATGTGGTGCGGATAAGACTTTCTCTTCCTACATTACTTGTGTGAGCGTCCCTGCAGCCCTAACCGGCATCCCCTGCTCGAAACAGTCGATACGGATAGTCGGTCTGGCATTGTCTTTGTGAGCAGTGCGCCATTTATCAATGAGTGTTCAGTACCTTGCTGCACCAACACGACAAATAGTGAACAATAGTAATGAGGACATCGACAAGGACTAGGCTGACGAGCCACAAGGTCCCGAGGCACATGATGGTAGGTGCTGTTGTGGATGTGTGTGGTGTTGATACCGCCTTTTGTCCGGCATATAATGACTTGTCAGGCTATTTTAGCTGAACATTCCACTATACCACACTCCATATCACATCACACCAGTGCACATCCTCACTGTAACGGCCGCTTGGACGTCTACAAGAACTAGCTTAACATACACCTATCAATATACCTTTACATTATATCACTACTCAACAAAAACTGCCATATTGCGGCCACCCTCCATACATGAGTACGTGTCCTCTCAGAGACCCCTATACCCTGATCCCGTAACCCAGAATCCCTTATCGACAGCGTTATCGTGCTCACGCCCCCCACCCCCTGGCCAACCACCCACCACGCTGTGACACACGCTGCCTCCCACCCACCCCCCCCCGCGCCACCCACCCACCACGCTGTGACATACGCTGCCTCCCCCTCCCCCCTCGCCACCCACCCGCCATGCTGTGACACACGCTGCCTCCCCCCCCCCCCGCGCCACCCACCCACCACGCTGTGACATACGCTGCCTCCCCCTCCCCCCTCGCCACCCACCCGCCATGCTGTGACACACGATGCGCACTTGACAAAGGACACGCCCATTATTGTCAGCCCACAATGGGGCAGAATCACTCTCCCGGCAGGCGGCGCTCATGTCGTGACGCCACCTGTAGGGAAGCGGCCAGATTGTGGACAGCCATAATCTCCACGTATGGTACTGGGCGGGGCCACCAGATGGCGCAGTTCCGGCGCCGTGAGCCGAAGGGCGAGATGTGGCAAGGCTCTGGCAGCAGGGAGTATAGGATGGAGAGCATGAGACAGGGGAGAGGGTGGGGGGGGGGGGGGGGGAGCTTGGAGTGTGACATAATTAGGTCAAAGTGCATTAGATAATTCTTATTTTGTTCTGTGGTGATAACTTTGTTATGTTATCCGTTCTTGGTTATGCAATTTTAAAATTACCGTCGGGGAAAAATAAAGAAATTACTCATTTTACTGTTAAGAATTCGAGAGACGACTTTTAACGTCTGCGATTAGGAAGCAAAAGTTGTTGTATTACTGCATAATTTCTCGTTTAAATCATGAGCAGTGGGAGACATTTCATTTTCACGCGTGATTTTGATTGCCCTGAATTGTTCAGAAACGTCGCCTTAATTATCAACCAAGAGTCTATCGCTTACAACAAAATTCGTTTAAATGGTACCCTATTGTCACTTCATTATTCGTACTCGGAGTAGTCTTACGACAGGTGATTGCTACAGCAAAGAAAACCACTAAAACGGACTAGAAGCGAAACAGAACACCAACTGACAAAGTTAAAGAGCACTTGAAGAAACACGATATGAGTGTTAGTTATCTTTATATATCGCTCATAGATCATATTGGCTATGGATCTCAAAAGGCAAGGTTGGGCGGCCATGTTCCTTACCCTTTGTAGATATAGCATGTCTGACGACCCTTTGTACTTGTAGCATGTCTGACGACCCTTTGTACCCGTAGCATGTCTGACGACCCTTGGTACTTGTAGCATGTCTGACGACCCTTGGTACTTGTACAATGGGAAATGCAAGGGCGAGTGGAGCCATGTCCCCGGGGGGTAACCCCTACTCTTTGCGAAGAAGGACATGGCATCTTTATCCTGCAACCACACAGATATGGTCACAGCGGGGCTCGAACCACCGATCCACATGCCCTTAGGCTCTCAGGTGGCTGACGTGTTGAATGTGAGCGCTCTAACCCACTGAGCTATCGGGACGGCCATTTATTCTGAAAGTGGGTTGTGAAACTGTGCATATATCCATATGTAACAACAAGATGTGAGATGTGATACTTGATATAAACAATGGCGATCGGTTGAACAGACCACTAGACTATTATTGAAAAGGCGGTGGAAATCTGGATGGCAGCCATTTGTGAATTTGTGAATTTGTTGAAATTGTGCTGCCAGATACCAGTATCTAAGCCTTCCTTTTAATGGCACTCCGATCAATTATGCAACTGGGTTACTCCAAAACAGTTCTTCGCAACAAATGATTCAATGTGAAGAAGGAGCCGATGGGCCTGCTGGTATTGTCTGGTAGCAGCAGCAGCGTAGGATGCTCACACCATGGCGATAGGAGCCGATGGGCCTGCTGGTATTGTCTGGTAGCAGCAGCAGCGTAGGATGCTCACACCATGGCGATAGGAGCCGATGGGCCTGCTGGTATTGTCTGGTAGCAGCAGCAGCGTAGGATGTTCATACCATGGCGATAGGAGCCGATGAGCCTGCTGGTATTGTCTGGTAGCAGCAGCAGCGTAGGATGCTCACACCATGGCGATAGGAGCCGATGGGCCTGCTGGTATTGTCTGGTAGCAGCAGCAGCGTAGGATGTTCATACCATGGCGATAGGAGCCGATGGGCCTGCTTGTATTGTCTAGTAGCAGCAGCAGCGTAGGATGTTCACACCATGGCGATAGGAGCCGATGAGCCTGCTGGTATTGTCTAGTAGCAGCAGCAGCGTAGGATGCTCACACCATGGCGATAGGAGCCGATGAGCCTGCTGGTATTGTCTAGTAGCAGCAGCAGCGTAGGATGCTCACACCATGGCGATAGGAGCCGATGGGCCTGCTGGTATTGTCTAGTAGCAGCAGCAGCGTAGGATGCTCACACCATGGCGATAGGAGCCGATGGGCCTGCTGGTATTGTCTGGTAGCAGCAGCAGCGTAGGATGCTCACACCATGGCGATAGGAGCCGATGGGCCTGCTGGTATTGTCTAGTAGCAGCAGCAGCGTAGGATGCTCACACCATGGCGATAGGAGCCGATGGGCCTGCTGGTATTGTCTGGTAGCAGCAGCAGCGTAGGATGCTCACACCATGGCGATAGGAGCCGATGGGCCTGCTGGTATTGTCTGGTAGCAGCAGCAGCGTAGGATGTTCATACCATGGCGATAGGAGCCGATGGGCCTGCTTGTATTGTCTGGTAGCAGCAGCAGCGTAGGATGCTCACACCATGGCGATAGGAGCCGATGGGCCTGCTGGTATTGTCTGGTAGCAGCAGCAGCGTAGGATGTTCATACCATGGCGATAGGAGCCGATGAGCCTGCTGGTATTGTCTGGTAGCAGCAGCAGCGTAGGATGCTCACACCATGGCGATAGGAGCCGATGGGCCTGCTGGTATTGTCTGGTAGCAGCAGCAGCGTAGGATGTTCATACCATGACGATAGGAGCCGATGGGCCTGCTGGTATTGTCTGGTAGCAGCAGCAGCGTAGGATGCTCACACCATGGCGATAGGAGCCGATGGGCCTGCTGGTATTGTCTGGTAGCAGCAGCAGCGTAGGATGCTCACACCATGGCGATAGGAGCCGATGAGCCTGCTGGTATTGTCTGGTAGCAGCAGCAGCGTAGGATGTTCATACCATGGCGATAGGAGCCGATGGGCGTGCTGGTATTGTCTGGTAGCAGCAGCAGCGTAGGATGCTCACACCATGGCGATAGGAGCCGATGGGCCTGCTGGTATTGTCTGGTAGCAGCAGCAGCGTAGGATGCTCACACCATGGCGATAGGAGCCGATGGGCCTGCTGGTATTGTCTGGTAGCAGCAGCAGCGTAGGATGCTCACACGATGGCGATAGGAGCCGATGGGCCTGCTGGTATTGTCTGGTAGCAGCAGCAGCGTAGGATGCTCACACCATGGCGATAGGAGCCGATGAGCCTGCTGGTATTGTCTGGTAGCAGCAGCAGCGTAGGATGCTCACACCATGGCGATAGGAGCCGATGGGCCTGCTGGTATTGTCTGGTAGCAGCAGCAGCGTAGGATGCTCACACGATGGCGATAGGAGCCGATGGGCCTGCTGGTATTGTCTGGTAGCAGCAGCAGCGTAGGATGCTCACACCATGGCGATAGGAGCCGATGAGCCTGCTGGTATTGTCTGGTAGCAGCAGCAGCGCAGGATGCTCACACCATGGCGATAGGAGCCGATGAGCCTGCTGGTATTGTCTGGTAGCAGTAGCAGCGTAGGATGCTCACACGATGGCGATATGGAGAATGCCGAATCGTTGATAATTCGAGAAGCAGACTCGAGGTGGGTGGTTGATGTACAGGTTAGATCAATAGATGGCGCCCAGGCGTTATTACAATCAATAGACGACGTCACGTGTTACTCAGTAGATCGTGTCACGCGTTCATAAATGATAATGAATTGTTACCAAAATCATAAATACTCTTAATTCTATCACTGTTGTGTTATTGAAATTATTTCTGTTCCTTAAAGTAATGGTACCAGTATTTTGCCTTCTGTTACTAACGTGTCAGTGTCATGTAAGCTGGACTTCTTCAACAGTAGAACAACCATGGATATATCCACATATGAGGTCGCGATGGCCATGTGTACGTGTCATTGTACGTTATTGATGACCTCTCCACCTTAGATGTGTGTAGAGAAGCCTTGGTCAGACACGTGCGCCTCGCTAAGTGTGACCTCTCCACCTTAGATGTGTGTAGAGAAGCCTTGGTCAGACACGTGCGCCTCGTAAAGTGTGACCTCTCCACCTTAGATGTGTGTAGTGAAGCTATGGTCAGACAGGTGCGCCTCGCAAAGTGTGACCTCTCCACCTTAGATGTGTGTAGACAAGCCTTGGTCAGACAGGTGCGCCTCGCAAAGTGTGACCTCTCCGCCTTAGATGTGTGTAGTGAAGCATTGGTCAGACAGGTGCGCCTCGCAAAGTGTGACCTCTCCACCTTAGATGTGTGTAGAGAAGCCTTGGTCAGACAGGTGCGCCTCGTAAAGTGTGACCTCTCCACCTTAGATGTGTGTAGTGAAGCCTTGGTCAGACAGGTGCGCCTCGCAAAGTGTGACCTCTCCACCTTAGATGTGTGTAGAGAAGCCTTGGTCAGACAGGTGCGCCTCGCAAAGTGTGACCTCTCCACCTTAGATGTGTGTAGAGAAGCCTTGGTCAGACAGGTGCGCCTCGCAAAGTGTGACCTCTCCACCTTAGATGTGTGTAGAGAAGCCTTGGTCAGACAGGTGCGCCTCGCAAAGTGTGACCTCTCCACCTTAGATGTGTGTAGAGAAGCCTTGGTCAGACAGGTGCGCCTCGCAAAGTGTGACCTCTCCACCTTAGATGTGTGTAGTGAAGCCTTGGTCAGACAGGTGCGCCTCGTAAAGTGTGACCTCTCCACCTTAGATGTGTGTAGAGAAGCCTTGGTCAGACAGGTGCGCCTCGCAAAGTGTGACCTCTCCACCTTAGATGTGTGTAGAGAAGCCTTGGTCAGACAGGTGCGCCTCGTAAAGTGTGACCTCTCCACCTTAGATGTGTGTAGAGAAGCCTTGGTCAGACAGGTGCGCCTCGCAAAGTGTGACCTCTCCACCTTAGATATGTGTAGAGAAGCCTTTGTCAGACAGGTACGCCTCGCAAAGTGTGACCTCTCCACCTTAGATGTGTGTAGTGAAGCCTTGGTCAGACAGGTGCGCCTCGCAAAGTGTGACCTCTCCACCTTAGATGTGTGTAGAGAAGCCTTGGTCAGACAGGTGCGCCTCGAAAAGTGTGACCTCTCCACCTTAGATGTGTGTAGAGAAGCCTTGGTCAGACAGGTGCGCCTCGCAAAGTGTGACCTCTCCACCTTAGATGTGTGTAGTGAAGCCTTGGTCAGACAGGTGCGCCTCGCAAAGTGTGACCTCTCCACCTTAGATGTGTGTAGAGAAGCCTTGGTCAGACAGGTGCGCCTCGCAAAGTGTGACCTCTCCACCTTAGATGTGTGTAGTGAAGCCTTGGTCAGACACGTGCGCCTCGCAAAGTGTGACCTCTCCACCTTAGATGTGTGTAGAGAAGCCTTGGTCAGACAGGTGCGCCTCGTAAAGTGTGACCTCTCCATCTTAGATGTGTGTAGAGAAGCCTTGGTCAGACAGGTGCGCCTCGTAAAGTGTGACCTCTCTACCTTAGATGTGTGTAGAGAAGCCTTGGTCAGACAGGTGCGCCTCGCAAAGTGTGACCTCTCCACCTTAGATGTGTGTAGTGAAGCCTTGGTCAGACAGGTGCGCCTCGCAAAGTGTGACCTCTCTACCTTAGATGTGTGTAGTGAAGCCTTGGTCAGACAGGTGCGCCTCGCAAAGTGTGACCTCTCCACCTTAGATGTGTGTAGAGAAGCCTTGGTCAGACAGGTGCGCCTCGCAAAGTGTGACCTCTCCACCTTAGATGTGTGTAGAGAAGCCTTGGTCAGACAGGTGCGCCTCGCAAAGTGTGACCTCTCCACCTTAGATGTGTGGTGAAGCCTTGGTCAGACAGGCGCGCCTCGTAAAGTGTGACCTCTCCACCTTAGATGTGTGTAGAGAATCCTTGGTCAGACAGGTGCGCCTCGCAAAGTGTGACCTCTCCACCTTAGATGTGTGCAGAGAAGCCTTGGTCAGACAGGTGCGCCTCGCAAAGTGTGACCTCTCCACCTTAGATGTGTGTAGTGAAGCCTTGGTCAAACAGGTGCGCCTCGCAAAGTGTGACCTCTCCACCTTAGATGTGTGTAGTGAAGCCTTGGTCAGACAGGTGCGCCTCGCAAAGTGTGACCTCTCCACCTTAGATGTGTGTAGTGAAGCCTTGGTCAGACAGGTGCGCCTCGTAAAGTGTGATCTCTCCACCTTAGATGTGTGTAGAGAAGCCTTGGTCAGACAGGTGCGCCTCGCAAAGTGTGACCTCTCCACCTTAGATGTGTGTAGAGAAGCCTTGGTCAGACAGGTGCGCCTCGCAAAATGTGACCTCTCCACCTTTGATGTGTGTAGTGAAGCCTTGGTCAGATAGGTGCGCCTCGCAAAGTGTGACCTCTCCACCTTAGATGTGTGTAGTGAAGCATTGGTCAGACAGGTGCGCCTCGCAAAGTGTGACCTCTCCACCTTAGATGTGTGTAGTGAAGCCTTGGTCAGACAGGTGCGCCTCGCAAAGTGTGACCTCTCCACCTTAGATGTGTGTAGTGAAGCCTTGGTCAGACAGGTGCGCCTCGTAAAGTGTGACCTCTCCACCTTAGATGTGTGTAGAGAAGCCTTGGTCAGACAGGTGCGCCTCGCAAAGTGTGACCTCTCCACCTTAGATGTGTGTAGAGAAGCCTTGGTCAGACAGGTGCGCCTCGCAAAGTGTGACCTCTCCACCTTAGATGTGTGTAGTGAAGCCTTGGTCAGACAGGTGCGCCTCGCAAAGTGTGACCTCTCCACCTTAGATGTGTGTAGAGAAGCCTTGGTCAGACAGGTGCGCCTCGCAAAGTGTGACCTCTCCACCTTAGATGTGTGTAGTGAAGCCTTGGTCAGACAGGTGCGCCTCGCAAAGTGTGACCTCTCCACCTTAGATGTGTGTAGAGAAGCCTTGGTCAGACAGGTGCGCCTCGCAAAGTGTGACCTCTCCACCTTTGATGTGTGTAGTGAAGCCTTGGTCAGACAGGTGCGCCTCGCAAAGTGTGACCTCTCCACCTTAGATGTGTGTAGAGAAGTCTTGGTCAGACAGGTGCGCCTCGCAAAGTGTGACCTCTCCACCTTAGATGTGTGTAGTGAAGCCTTGGTCAGACAGGTGCGCCTCGCAAAGTGTGACCTCTCCACCTTAGATGTGTGTAGTGAAGCCTTGGTCAGACAGGTGCGCCTCGTAAAGTGTGATCTCTCCACCTTAGATGTGTGTAGTGAAGCCTTGGTCAGACAGGTGCGCCTCGCAAAGTGTGACCTCTCCACCTTAGATGTGTGTAGAGAAGCCTTGGTCAGACAGGTGCGCCTCGCAAAGTGTGACCTCTCCACCTTAGATGTGTGTAGTGAAGCCTTGGTCAGACAGGTGCGCCTCGCAAAGTGTGACCTCTCCACCTTAGATGTGTGTAGTGAAGCCTTGGTCAGACAGGTGCGCCTCGCAAAGTGTGACCTCTCCACCTTAGATGTGTGTAGTGAAGCCTTGGTCAGACAGGTACGCCTCGTAAAGTGTGACCTCTCCACCTTAGATGTGTGTAGAAAAGCCTTGGTCAGACAGGTGCGCCTCGCAAAGTGTGACCTCTCCACCTTAGATGTGTGTAGAGAAGCCTTGGTCAGACAGGTGCGCCTCGTAAAATGTGACCTCTCCACCTTAGATGTGTGTAGAGAAGCTTTGGTCAGACAGGTGCGCCTCGTAAAGTGTGACCTCTCCACCTTAGATGTGTGTAGAGAAGCTTTGGTCAGACAGGTGCGCCTCGTAAAGTGTGACCTCTCCACCTTAGATGTGTGTAGAGAAGCCTTGGTCAGACAGGTGCGCCTCGCAATGTGTGACCTCTCCACCTTAGATGTGTGTAGAGAAGCTTTGGTCAGACAGGTGCGCCTCGCAAAGTGTTCAAGGGAAGATATCTGCGGCCAGGTGGCGCCAGTGTCAACACGATGTCTATACAGTCTCTTCCACAGCCTGGGCCGGCGCGATTGCTCAGTGGACTAGAGCGCTCCTCTTGAGTGCTTTGGCCACCTGAGAACCTAACGGCGCGTGGGTCGATGGTTCGAGCCCCGCTGTGGCCATGTCTGTGTGGTCGCAGGATAAAAATCCCAAGTCCTTCTTCGCAAAGAGTAGGGGATTACCCCCGGGGACATGGCTCCAGTCTCCCTTCCTTCTCCCATTGACGCGATATGACCAAAAGTGGTGAAAGCGCCATAAATATACAACCAACCACCACCCTAAAACTACGTGGCCCGCTCACTCAGACCGCATGGAGCTCGAGGAGCTTGGGCTATGGAAGAGCCTACACGGTGTCCTGGGCTGGTGGCAAATCTATCCTACATCTGTTTCCGTCCCGGCTCCTTCCGAAATCGGAGACTTCTTCCGGCTGTCCTGATCGAGGCGCCAACCCGCGACCCTCCGATTACCTAGACGACACGCTAGCTCTTGGGCTACAGAGGGGTATTCTCGCGCGTCATCATGGGTGAATGTGAAGACTAAAGTGGCTGGTCTTATTAGTGTTATAGGCCAAACGGTAAGTTCCGCTACCGTTCATGGAGTAGCCTGTGGGCTTGGATATGGAACTAGCTCGGTGTTCGTCTGCTGGAGCCAGTGGGTCGCACACACATGATGTAGCCGTCATCCATGTATGGAGTGTACCTAGCCCTTAGGCGACCCACTGACGCTTCTCTTCAGTTGTAGCCACATACAGGGGCGGGGTGTTCCAAAGTGGGTTGTAGCCACATACAGGGGCGGGGTGTTCCAATTGAAAGTGGGTTGTAGCCACATACAGGGGTGGGGTGTTCCAAAGTGGGTTGTAGCCACATACAGGGGCGGGGTGTTCCAAAGTGGGTTGTAGCCACACACAGGGGTGGGGTGTTCCAAAGTGGGTTGTAGCCACATACAGGGGCGGGGTGTTCCAAAGTGGGTTGTAGCCACACACAGGGGTGGGGTGTTCCAAAGTGGGTTGTAGCCACATACAGGGGTGAGGTGTTCCAAAGTGGGTTGTAGCCACATACAGGGGCGGGGTGTTCCAAAGTGGGTTGTAGCCACATACAGGGGTGGGGTGTTCCAAAGTGGGTTGTAGCCACATACAGGGGCGGGGTGTTCCAAAGTGGGTTGTAGCCACATACAGGGGCGGGGTGTTCCAAAGTGGGTTGTAGCCACATACAGGGGCGGGGAGTTCCAAAGTGGGTTGTAGTCACATACAGGGGCGGGGTGTTCCAAAGTGGGTTGTAGCCACATACAGGGGCGGGGTGTTTCAATTAAAAGTGGGTTGTAGCCATGTACAGGGGTGGGGTGTTCCAAAGTGGGTTGTAGCCACATACAGGGGCGGGGTGTTCCAAAGTGGGTTGTAGCCACATACAGGGGCGGGGTGTTCCAAAGTGGGTTGTAGCCACATACAGGGGCGGGGTGTTTCAATTGAAAGTGGGTTGTAGCCACATACAGGGGCGGGGTGTTCCAAAGTGGGTTGTAGCCACATACAGGGGCGGGGTGTTCCAAGGTGGGTTGTAGCCACATACAGGGGTGGGGTGTTCCAAAATGGGTTGTAGCCACATACAGGGGCGGGGTGTTCCAATTGAAAGTGGGTTGTAGCCATATACAGGGGCGGGGTGTTCCAAAGTGGGTTGTTGTCACATACAGGGGCGGGGTGTTCCAATTGAAAGTGGGTTGTAGCCATATACAGGGGTGGGGTGTTCCAAAGTGGGTTGTAGCCACATACAGGGGCGAGGTGTTCCAAAGTGGGTTGTAGTCACATACATGGGTGGGATGTTCCAAAGTAGGTTGTAGCCACATACAAGGGCGAGGTGTTCCAAAGTGGGTTGTAGCCACATACAGGGGCGGGGTGTTCCAAAGTGGGTTGTAGCCACATACAGGGGCGGGGTGTTCCAATTGAAAGTGGGTTGTAGCCACATACAGGGGCGGGTGTTCCAAAGTGGGTTGTAGCCACATACAGGGGCGGGGTGTTCCAATGTGGGTTGTAGCCACATACAGGGGTGGGGTGTTCCAAAATGGGTTGTAGCCACATACAGGGGCGGGGTGTTCCAAAGTGGGTTGTTGTCACATACAGGGGTGGGGTGGTCCAAAGTGGGTTGTAGCCACATACAGGGGTGGGGTGTTCCAATTGAAAGTGGGTTGTAGCCACATACAGGGGCGGGGTGTTCCAAAGTGGGTTGTAGCCACATACAGGGGCGGGGTGTTCCAAAGTGGGTTGTAGCCACATACAGGGGTGGGGTGTTCCAAAATGGGTTGTAGCCACATACAGGGGTGGGGTGTTCCAAAGTGGGTTGTAGCCACATACAGGGGCGGGGTGTTCCAATTGAAAGTGGGTTGTAGCCATATACAGGGGTGGGGTGGTCCAAAGTGGGTTGTTGTCACATACAGGGGTGGGGTGTTCCAACTGAAAGTGGTTTGTAGCCACATACAGGGGTGGGGTGTTCCAAAGTGGGTTGTAGCCACATACAGGGGTGGGCTGTTCCAAAGTGGGTTGTTGTCACATACAGGGGTGGGGTGTTCCAAAGTGGGTTGCTGTCACATACAGGGGTGGGGTGTTCCAAACTGGGTTGTAGTCACATATAGTGGGTTCCAATTGAAAGTAGGTTGTAGCCACATACAGGGGCGGGGTGTTCCAAAGTGGGTTGTAGCCACATACAGGGGCGGGGTGTTCCAATTGAAAGTGGGTTGTAGCCACATACAGGGGCGGGGTGTTCCAATTGAAAGTGGGTTGTAGCCATATACAGGGGTGGGGTGGTCCAAAGTGGGTTGTAGCCACATACAGGGGTGGGGTGTTCCAATTGAAAGTGGGTTGTAGCCATTTACCTTGGTGGGGTGTTCCAAAGTGGGTTATAGTCACATACAGGGGTGGGGTGTTCCAATTGAAAGTGGGTTGTAGCCACATACAGGGGCGGGGTGTTCCAAAGTGGGTTGTAGCAACATACAGGGGCGGGGTGTTCCAAAGTGGGTTGTAGTCACATACAAGGGTGGGGTGTTCCAATTGAAAGTGGGTTATAGTCACATACAGGGGCGGGGTGTTCCAAAGTGGGTTGTAGTCACATACAGGGGCGGGGTGTTCCAATTGAAAGTGGGTTGTAGCCACATACAGGGGCGGGGTGTTCCAATTGAAAGTGGGTTGTAGCCATATACAGGGGCGGGGTGTTCCAAAGTGGGTTGTTGTCACATACAGGGGTGGGGTGGTCCAAAGTGGGTTGTAGCCACATACAGGGGTGGGGTGTTCCAATTGAAAGTGGGTTGTAGCCATTTACAGGGGCGGGGTGTTCCAAAGTGGGTTGTAGCAACATACAGGGGCGGGGTGTTCCAAAGTGGGTTGTAGCCACATACAGGGGCGGGGTGTTCCAAAGTGGGTTGTAGCCATATACAGGTGTGGGGTGTTCCAATTGAAAGTGGGTTGTAGCCACATACAGGGGTGGGGTGTTCCAAAGTGGGTTGTAGCAACACAGGGGTGTTCCAATTGAAAGTAGGTTGTCGCCACATACAGGGGTGTTCCAAAGTGGGTTGTCGCCACATACAGGGGCGGGGTGTTCCAAAGTGGGTTGTTGTCACATACAGGGGTGGGGTGTTCCAATTGAAAGTGGTTTGTAGCCATATACAGGGGTGGGGTGTTCCAAAGTGGGTTGTAGTCACATACAGGGGTGGGGTGTTCCAAAGTGGGTTGTAGTCACATACAGGGGTGGGGTGTTCCAAAGTGGGTTGTAGCCACATACAGGGGCGGGGTGTTCCAAAATGGGTTGTAGCCACATACAGGGGTGGGGTGTTCCAAAGTGGGTTGTCACCACATACAGGGGTGTTCCAATTGAAAGTGGGTTGGGTTATAGCCACATACAGGGGTGGGGTGTTCCAATTGAAAGTGGGTTATAGTCACATACAGGGGCGGGGTGTTCCAAAGTGGGTTGTAGCCACATACAGGGGTGGGGTGTTCCAAAGTGGGTTGTAGCCACATACAGGGGCGGGGTGTTCCAAAGTGGGTTGTCGCCACATACAGGGGCGGGGTGTTCCAAAGTGGGTTGTCGCCACATACAAGGGCGGAGTGTTCCAAAGTGGGTTGTAACCACATACAGGGGTGGGGTGTTCCAATTGAAAGTGGGTTGTAGCCGCATACAGGGGCGGGGTGTTCCAAAGTGGGTTGTTGTCACATACAGGGGCGGGGTGTTCCAAAGTGGGTTGTAGCCACATACAGGGGCGGGGTGTTCCAAAGTGGGTTGTAGCCACATACAGGGGCGAGGTGTTCCAAAGTGGGTTGTTGTCACATACAGGGGCGGGGTGTTCCAAAGTGGGTTGTAGCCATATACAGGGGCGGGGTGTTCCAATTGAAAGTGGGTTGTAGCCGTATACAGGGGCGGGGTGTTCCAAAGTGGGTTGTAGCCACATACAGGGGCGGGGTGTTCCAAAGTGGGTTGTTGTCACATACAGGGGCGGGGTGTTCCAAAGTGGGTTGTAGCCACATACAGGGGCGGGGTGTTCCAATTGAAAGTGGGTTGTAGCCGCATACAGGGGCGGGGTGTTCCAAAGTGGGTTGTAGCCACATACAGGGGCGGGATGTTCCAAAGTGGGTTGTAGTCACATACAGGGGCGGGGTGTTCCAAAGTGGGTTGTAGTCACATACAGGGGCGGGGAGTTCCAAAGTGGGTTGTAGCCACATACAGGGGCGGGGTGTTCCAAAGTGGGTTGTAGCAACATACAGGGGCGGGGTGTTCCAAAGTGGGTTGTAGTCACATACAGGGGCGGGGTGTTCCAATTGAAAGTGGGTTGTAGTCACATACAGGGGCGGGGTGTTCCAAAGTGGGTTGTAGTCACATACAGGGGCGGGGTGTTCCAATTGAAAGTGGGTTGTAGTCACATACAGGGGCGGGGTGTTCCAATTGAAAGTGGGTTGTAGTCACATACAGGGGCGGGGTGTTCCAAAGTGGGTTGTTGTCACATACAGGGGTGGGGTGTTCCAAAGTGGGTTGTAGCCATATACAGGTGTGGGGTGTTCCAAAATGGGTTATTACATACAGGGGCAGGGTGTTCCAATTGAAAGTGGGTTGTAGCCACATACAGAGGTGGGGTGTTCCAAAGTGGGTTGTAGCCACATACAGGGGCGGGGAGTTCCAAAGTGGGTTGTAGTCACATACAGGGGCGGGGTGTTCCAAAGTGGGTTGTAGTCACATACAGGGGCGGGGTGTTCCAAAGTGGGTTGTAGTCACATACAGGGGCGGGGTGTTCCAAAGTGGGTTGTAGTCACATACAGGGGCGGGGAGTTCCAAAGTAGGTTGTAGCCACATACAGGGGCGGGGTGTTCCAAAGTGGGTTGTAGTCACATACAGGGGCGGGGTGTTCCAAAGTGGGTTGTAGTCACATACAGGGGCGGGGAGTTCCAAAGTAGGTTGTAGCCACATACAGGGGCGGGGTGTTCCATAGTGGGTTGTAGTCACATACAGGGGCGGGGTGTTCCAAAGTGGGTTGTAGTCACATACAGGGGCGGGGAGTTCCAAAGTGGGTTGTAGCCACATACAGGGGCGGGGTGTTCCAAAATGGGTTGTAGTCACATACAGGGGCGGGGAGTTCCAAAGTGGGTTGTAGCCACATACAGGGGCGGGGTGTTCCAATTGAAAGTGGGTTGTTGTCACATACAGGGGCGGGGAGTTCCAAAGTGGGTTGTAGCCACATACAGGGGCGGGGTGTTCCAATTGAAAGTGGGTTGTTGTCACATACAGGGGTGGGGTGTTCCAAAGTGGGTTGTAGCCATATACAAGTGTGGGGTGTTCCAAAATGGGTTGTAGTCACATACAGGGGCGGGGTGTTCCAATTGAAAGTGGGTTGTAGCCATATACAAGTGTGGGGTGTTCCAAAATGGGTTGTTGTCACATACAGGGGCAGGGTGTTCCAATTGAAAGTGGGTTGTAGCCACATACAGAGGTGGGGTGTTCCAAAGTGGGTTGTAGCCACATACAGGGGTGGGGTGTTCCAAAGTGGGTTGTAGTCACATACAGGGGCGGGGTGTTCCAAAGTGGGTTGTAACCACATACAGGGGCAGGGTGTTCCAATTGAAAGTGGGTTGTAGCCACATATAGAGGTGGGGTGTTCCAAAGTGGGTTGTAGCCACATACAGGGGCGGGTTGTTCCAAAGTGGGTTGTAGCCACATACAGGGGCGGGGTGTTCCAAAGTGGGTTGTAGCCACATACAGGGGCGGGGTGTTCCAAAGTGGGTTGTAGCCACATACAGGGGCGGGGTGTTCCAAAGTGGGTTGTAGCCACATACAGGGGCGGGGTGTTCCAAAGTGGGTTGTAACCATATACGGGGGCGGGGTGTTCCAATTGAAAGTGGGTTATAGTCACATACAGGGGTGGGGTGTTCCAAAGTGTGTTGTAGCCACATACAGGGGCGGGGTGTTCCAAAGTGGGTTGTAAACCGTTGTATGTCTCTAAATATAGCATAACACTTCTTGATTACGCCTGTATTTTACCAAACATCGTCGGATTTGAGATTTAGATATTTTTGTGGTTTTGCTACTCAGCCAGGTAGGACTCTGACCCCCCCCCCCCCCTACACAAACACACACTATGTTTTTGAATGTAAATCAAAAGTGTTGCCCACGTAAGTAGAGTAGCGCTCTTAGCAGTCAAGTCAAGAAGGTGCCTCTATTAGGGGTTCATTATTATTATTATTATTATTATTATTAATATTATTATTATTATTATTATTATTGGGTTTATATAGCCCCAAATCCGTGAATCCGTTCTACATCCGGGTAATTTACATAATATACCCGCTTATCCATAAACATGTTCTAGGTAGCTCACTGAAATAAGAAATACATGACACCACTAATAATCTTCATCGATAGTTAGTGAACAAGTATTTTTTCAAGCCCTGTTTAAACTGACTCAATGTATCAAGCGAACGAAGGTCGCTTGGTAGGGCGTTCCACAACATTGGAGCATTGACAGCAAAGGCACTTCTGCCAAGTATCTTACAATTGGCCTTGGGAACCTTTAATTTAATTTCTTCGTTGGACCTCAAGTTATAGCGGGCACATTTCGTTCTAATTATTATTTCACTGATGCCATATCATATAATGCCTTGAAAACTATCATTAATACTTTAAAATCAATTCGAAACCGCACTAAAACCAGTGAAGCTCTCTCAGAGCTGGCGTTATATGGTCAAACTTCTAAAGATTTAGTACCACCCTGACTGCCGCGTTTTGAACACACTGTAATTTCTTAATGAGACATGCAGGTAGGCCACTCATTAAACTATTGCAATAGTCAATTTTGCTAGTGATGAAGGCATGTACGACTGCATTCGCTGCCTCATTTGTGAGATATCTCCGTATGCTCTTAATATTATAGAGCTGGAAGTAAGCTGTACCACACAGCTTAGATATGTGGTTTTCCATGTTTAAATTTTTGTCAAATATTACACCTAAATTACGCACTGACGTTACTGGTATTATTTGTTTTTCACCAACTTGTACCCCCTGGATGGTAACCTTCTCTAGCTGCTGCTTACTACCGAGTATAAGAAACTCTTGCTATCATTTATTTTAAGTTTGTTTGATAACATCCACTGCCTCACATCGCTGATGCACTCTTGGATGGTTGTCAGTGCTGAGTGCTGGTTTACTGAACCGTCGGGTCGGAATGCTAAGTACAGCTGATGGTCGTCGGCATAGCCATGAGCTTCTGGTAAATGTTGCCTGATAACTTGGAACAATGTTGCTGCATAGATCGTGAACAACACTGGTCCGAGGCAGGACCCCTGGGGAACGCCATACTTCAGTAGAAACTTATCTGAAGTTGTTCCAGATACTTGAATTTGCTGCGTGTGGTTATCTAAATATTCAGGAAGAAAATAAAGTTTAGATGCTTTTAGTGTGCTTTCATGTTTATTCGTTCGCTTTTCGCAATATTCTTACTACTCTCATGTCCAGACACCTGCAGCTATCGTACTCCAACTTTGTAGTAAGGGTTGATTGACCGTTCAGCTAATGCTATTAGGCTACTCTGCCCACAAAACGTGACATCCAAAAAATTTATTCGTAAAAAATATTGGGGCTGAAGAGATCGGCTTCGGGTCAAATTACGCGTATAGTAGGTTTACCGCCTAGTTAAGTTGTTTCCAACTTAACTTAACTAGTTAATCTTCCAGTGGGTCGTCTCATATATACTAAGAAAGAAAAACGGCGATGGCGTGTTCCAATGTTATTTCCGTGGCAACGGAAAACTAGAACTCTTATCGTTGAATGTTCACATGCAGATAACCTGTGCTCATATTTGACGTAGCGCGCTTAGTTTGGGCGCAAGAGCGCCCCCCCCCCCCGGCCCCATACCCCCATCTGGCGCACCCATGAGAAGTGAACCGCCCGCTTTACCAATGATGAGTCTACGAGCAAGGGGATTAGCGCGTGTCGTCTCCTGACGTAGAAGGGGACGTAGAAACACGGCATTGGGACCTATTAGCCTGAAATTACGTCCAATATCCTGGAAAACAGTCGACGTTAAACGACAGCCGTTAGGGTTGCTCGGCGTCAATGTTTCCACTGATCGCTTGCTTGTTTGGTAATCATTTCTCGGCGGTACCAGCTTAGGCTTAGGCTTGCAGAGCGACCTCTATTGTGTGAGATTTAGACACACGTCCGCGACATTCGCCAGGTGGCGCTTTCGACATTTCCAACGCTCGTGCACAAGATTGAAGATGTAAACAGACATGGACGAAGAGACGGAACGCTTCACTCAAAATCTTCCCCTGATGTCTTGCTCTGAAAGTGACAGCGCGGCAGCTTCAACTGAAAGCGACGGTTTAAACCAGGGGAAGTCGAGTCTCCAGTGGGTCTCCCGAGGCTAAGACCAATAAGAGTTGATATGAATAAGTCTATAAGTTCTTAGTAAGGTAACGCAGGGTGTTATCGACACTGGGCAGTTATCGACACCCTCGGAGTAAACAACGTTTAATTTATTACTGCGCATGCGCACAGCTCTCTGTACTTGACACATAGGGTGAGTTCGGATATGCGATCAGAGTAGTCGGACTCCGCGGAGTGCATAACCGGTGCGGTCACGTGGTACATTTTACTCCCAGACCTTACTCCCCACCCAGAGGAGGATCACGAGGATTTCCAACATGGCGTCCAGGCCGCGCAATACATTTAATATATATATAGTAGTATTGCGACCTGCAAAAAATCTGTAAATAATATTATAACAACGAGAATAAGATAATGAACACAATACGTATCCGTTGATTCATTTTATGGCGCTATTTAACGATCTTCAAAATATGTGCAGTCCAGCAAGTGCAACATTCACGCGGACCGCGGATTTTGCGTTCGGTTAATATTGATCCGCCTATTAGCGGAAAGAGTGAGTCCGCATGCTCCAAATGTCCGCGCCGATTACTCCGATCGCATATTCGAACTCACCCATAGGTTCCTGCTGTAAAGCTTTCTTTGGTGCAACAACACCCAACTAAATCATATGGAAAGGTGGCCACCATTTTTTATTATTTCGCAATCTCCCGCGCGCAACTTTTCCAAAATGGCGGCCGTTAACAGTTTTGTTAGTGCACATGGGGGATCAGTATCGTTATTTAATGGCACAGTCACAAGTATAATATGAATAGGCATTGCCTAAGTTGCTAGCTCACCCAAATTAAAAAATAATATGAATAGGCATTGCCTATGTTGCGAGCTCACCCAAATTAAAAAATAATAAAGGCCTAGCTCTTAAAGCTGCTGTATCAACTGCAGCAGCCAGCTGTCCTAATCTTATAGGTTTCTAGACAACTAGACCCAAAATCAACACGGGTATAGTTGGTTTGAGGTTGAGTTAGCTTGGGGTCGAGTTGGCTTGGGGTTGAGTAGGTGATGGGTCGGGCGTGTCGTGGGTCAAGTTGACTAGTAGCCCCATGTCACGTTGTTAGGAAACAACGCCACATGTCCAGTCTATCAAATCCTGTACGGCATTTTACAAACACGCGTGGCGAGAAGCGGTGCTGATGGCGAGAACTTTTTGGGGTATGGCAAAAGTTTCTAAAAGTATGCATCTTACAACTTATCTTGTTATTTTGGTTGAAGTCTCCGTGATTACGACGATATTGTCTGTTGATTTTTCGAAGCAGTGGACAACTCAGTTCTGTTCGCCAGCTTGCCCACCCAGTGGAGAAACTGCGCATGCGTGCATGTCGTTAAAACCGCACCATTCGCTTGGTGGCGCTTCATACACCCAGCCATTGACACGCAATAAGCGAAACGCCACCTGGTGAAAGCCGCTGGTGAAGAATGACCAAATACGAAATGGCGCGATAAACAACAAGAAAGTCTCATTTCAACCGACTTGATAGTAATGCGATACTTTGTTAGTTCATATGCATGTGGATTTTGTGGTAAACATGAAGTTAAGGTGTCGGAGTACAAAATGACAAGGGATTGATGGATCGTGCGGTTAACAACACTTAGTCGCCCACAAAAACAAATCTTACACCCTCATTTTCTACATGCGGACATGGGACTGCTGTGTGTAGCAACAACTGTCTCATATGGGACTAGTTGACTAGATGCTGTCTTATATCTGCTGTATTAGCTGAAGTAGTTTATATTCTTAAAGCTGCCTGTACTGAAATATTTTATTTAAGTTATAGAAAAATGATGTTTTTATCTATTTCTTTTAATTAAAAATAAGATGGATGGCTTAGTTGTTTAACGGTAATATATGCAGAGAAATACAAAAATAAGTAGTTGCTTGAGTCTATAATTAATCATATTAGATCTATTTTATGATAATTAATATCTTATCCATTTTTAATTTTCTGACCCTTTTTTCCTTTTGCTAAAATTATATATAGGTTGATGAGATACTTTTAAATCACGTTTAAAGCTGGTCATAGATTTATAGCAATCTATACCTATCTGTACCAGGTATATGTTCATAACAAAGCTACACCCTTTCACAGAAAGTGCCCCAATATGGCAAAAAAAAATTGATGACAACATGTCCATAAATATTTCTATTTATATTAGAAGGACTTTAGTAGATCTATATCATTTCTATTAAAACTATTTTCGGAGGTAACTTCGTGAAAAACATATTTTCATTGCCTGTTGTGACCTATCCATGAGAACAGATACTGAACAATTGCTAAATACACCATGAGTAAGCTTCTTGAACACTCACACCATGTCAGAAGTATGTTTTATCATCATCCTTCTTCTTCTACCATTCTAGCAATCTATAACATGTTTTATAGCATGCTTTATGCGGTTGTGACCTGTCCATGAGAACATATACTGAAGCGTTGCTAAATACACCACAAGTAAGTTTCTTGAACACTCGCCACATGTCAGAAGTACAATGTATGTTTTATCATCATCCGTCTTCTTCTATCATCCTAGATCTATACAATTTGCTACCAATGTAATACTGGTATCTCTCACAAAAAATGTTTTTAGAAAGTAAAGATAAAAAAAGATAAGTAAACTGGGCATATGTTACCAAATTTCCAGTGTATAAGTCACACCCACCGATTTTGAGAAATTATTAGACTTGAGCCATAGATAAGTCGCACCAGTGTATAAGTAAACTGAAGTAAACTGACCATATGTTAGTTGCCTATTTACCGGTAGACACTTTTACATGCTAAACCCTGTTTATTATGTATACTTGGTATCTCTATTTGAAAGTAATACTGCTTGAGTAGGAGTAGTCCAGACAGTTTTCTGATCCTCAAAATGGTACACATTTGTGTTGCTGATCAATATGAACTACTAAAACCGTTGTTTCAGTAATTGTTGTCTCTTTTATTAAACTTTTAATTCAATAATTGTTGCTTTTTTCTATTAAACTTTGAATCCAATAATTGTTGCCTTTTTTATTAAACTTTTAATTCAATAATTGTTGCCTTTTTTATTAAACTTTTTATTAAATAATTGTTGCCTTTTTGATTAATATTTTTATTATTTGTCAGCAAGGGGATGTTGACAAATACAAAGTACAACCATTTTTGTGTGAATATACTCAAAGCTTGACATTTTAAGAGGGGCTGTTTAGTTTCGGGAAAAGGGATTTCATTCAGTATTTGTTAAACTGTTGATATCCTAGCTATTTTTGTCATAAAATAGCCAGTGATATGTTTAATTTTCATGCCCAAATAGACTGGATATGAAAATATTTGTATGTCCTATATTGTTTTGTGATGGTAATCTAGATCTATATTTGTCTGGCAGGGAAACCAGTTTTTGACATTTGACCTTGAAAATTATATATAGATCTAATTAATTTAAATAAGTTATATAGATTAAAATCATTTGAAAATTAACAAAAATAGCACTGAAAAACAGCATTTTTTTCAAATCATAGATGAGTGATATAGTTGTGAATACATCTGAATTATCCTGGGGTGTCAAAAGTAGGCAAACTGTGTCAAAAATAGGAAATAGTAAGTCATGTGAACAATATATAATAAAATATTCTTAAAATATTTACAGTTTTGGTTTAATTTTTCTCAATTAAACTCTTCAAATTATATATTTCAGGGGTGGAGGCATTTGAAATATAGGTTTGGAATCTAGAAACCAGAATTAAATTGTTATATTTAAAAGGGCAAAAACTGCAGCTGAAATTTTGATGTCCTAGAGATATGTGTCAGAATTAGGCAGAAGGTGTCAAATGTTAGGAAATTGTATAGATCTATGAACAATATATACCGGTAATAAAATATTTACAGTTTTTGTTTAAAATCCTTTTTAATTTGTCTCAAATAAACTCTTCAAATTAGAGCTATATATATTTCATGGGTGGAGGCATCTAAAATATAGGTTTGGAATCATAATAGAGACCAGAATTAAATTGTTATATTTAAATGGGCAAAAACTGCAGCTGAAATTTGATGTCATATGGAAAATTTAGTGTTTGCCCAACCTACTTTTTAGTTTTACAGTGACAGACAGTGGTTTAAAGCCAAAGGCCCCAATTGGCCCAAAATAACTCGGTCTAAACATGATTCCAAATCATCAAAGTAAAACCTGCATTCCAAATGATCCAAAAAGATCTAGGCCTACTTCGATCGATCTGTCAGGGTCACTGACACTGGTGTTGACCACAGCTATGCTTGTTCTTTCAACCAGTCCAGATTGATTTCATTCCTGTCTCCCTGACCATATCCATATGATATCTATGGCTAGCCTGAATGTTCAGACGTTGCAGTTTGACAGTCTGATGCTTACTGTTACAGTCACAAGAACAAGTGTCAAGACTGTACCTTCTGAACATTCAGGCTAGGCCTAATCTTAGTCAATCTTGAATCTATGGCTAAAACAGGTCAACATGCAGACTTTATCAGTGTTTATCTGACTTGTTTTAGCTTGGACTAAACCTTTAGTTCAAGATCAAAATTAGCCAAAGCTGTCAATTAAAGATAGTTTTATATCAAAATACCAACCTTCAATCTCAACAAAACGTACCGACAAGTAGACGTCAACAAATCAACGACTAAGTCAGTTATTTGTCTAATTTGACCAGGGTTGACAGTTTGACAGACGCGAAGACGACACTCGACTTGGTCACTTGTCTGACTTAAACAAATTGACAACCAGGGGCTGAAATATTCATGAAAACTGTCATAGCAATCAGTTAAAATAAACAGATGACTTTCAAAAATAATACACACCTTGTCTAAATTTCTTATGACTTAGATCTATGCCAAACAGCAAAAAAAAAGTTGAGATTCGAACGCTTTTGCCAGATTCGCATTTTCCGGATGTTAGCATCAGACGGTGTTCCGCCAGTAGCCGGGAGAAATTGTGAATAAAAATGTAATCAATGTTTTATAGTTTTCATAATCATTATTCTACCTTATTCTGACAAATAAAGCAATACAATATTAATTGTAGGCGTATATTCTGTTATATATTCTGGAACTTTCTGAAATGGCTTCTATTATCGCCTTCACTCGCCGCCATGACGCGCGGTTGACGTTTTTTTAATCGTATAGTATGGCAATGTATGGCAAGCCAAACGTATCATTTTTTTTTTTTTTTTTTTTTCCCTTTGTATACGTTACCATAATAGCTCGCTAGAGCTCGCTATTATGACAATTTCGCTTCCAAATGATTGCATTTGAGCCTCTCTTTCACTGCAGATCTCACTTAAAACATTTTTGGCGATTTGAACACATAAATCGTGTGTGTCAATAACTGCCAGGGAAAACTGTCCATGTGGGGTGTTATCGACACCCCCGACCGTTTTGATGGAAGGGACCATATATTGTTGCGATACGCCACCGTATAGCGTGGCAAACTGATTAATGTACTTTCTATAACTTACTATATTATATTTTGAATAAAAGACTACTGTTATTTATCAGTGTCACTGTATTTTTCTTCATTTTAAGAAAAATTATGTAGATAATTTATAGGATAAAGAGGTATTTATTTACTAGTGACACCATCACTGGTGTCACTATTGTGGTTACCACGCCTCATCACTGGTGTCTGTAGGGGTGCGCGGGGTGGCGGGGGGGAGTCACTAGTGTGGGTACCACGCCTTATCAGTGGTGTCTGTAGGGGTGCACGGGGGGAGGGGGGGGGGGGGGGTCACTAGTGTGGGTACCACGCCTCATCACTGGCGTCTGTAGGAGTGCGCGGGGGGGGGGGGGGTCACTAGCGTGGGTACTCCGCCTCATCACTGGTTTCTGTAGGGGTGCGCGGGTAGGGGGGGGGGTCACTAGTATGGGTACCCCGCCTCATCACTGCTGTCTGTAGGGGTGCGCGGGCGTGGGGGGGTGGGGGTGGGGTTCACTAGTGTGGGTACCACGCCTCATCACTGGTGAGCGGCGGGGGCGGGGTCACGAGTGTGGATAACACACCTCATGATTGACTGGTCAAATATATGGTACTGGCCTTTGGGGATTACATGTTTCTAAAAGCTGCACGGTACCAAGAATGCAGGGTTCTTCACCTCGAGTGTGTGATCAAGCACACATTATCCCCGGGATTTGGGTTTGGGGGGGTTTCGCGATAAAGTCCCCCCCCCCCCGTCCCCACCTCCAAAATCCGCTCGGTCGGGGCGTTTTATAGCCAAAATCAGCTCGGAAAGGGTATTTTTTCCCCGTTGACCCGCTTTATCTTGCTGTTCCATGCCGATCGACACCGGCTCGATTTATTCTTTTATCTCGGCAAACCCCCTCCATGATCGCATGCTTTCAAAGCCCCCCCCCCCCACCCCCCTCCCCACCGTACGGTCGCAAGTTTTTAAATATCATCTCCGTAGGGGTATCTTTTTCATCATAAATGATCACTCGGCGATACCAGCTTAGGCTTAGGCTTTTTTTTTCTTTTTTTTCCCCCTTTGTATACGTTACCATAATAGCTCGCTAGAGCTCGCTATTATGACAATTTTGCTTCCAAATGATTGCATTTGAGCCTCTCTTTCACTGCAGATCTCACTTAAAACATTTTTGGCGATTTGAACACATAAATCGTGTGTGTCAATAACTGCCAGGGAAAACTGTCCATGTGGGGTGTTATCGACACCCCCGACCGTTTTGATGGAAGGGACCATATATTGTTGCGATACGCCACCGTATAGCGTGGCAAACTGATTAATGTACTTTCTATAACTTACTATATTATATTTTGAATAAAAGACTACTGTTATTTATCAGTGTCACTGTATTTTTCTTCATTTTAAGAAAAATTATGTAGATAATTTATAGAATAAAGAGGTATTTATTTACTAGTGACACCATCACTGGTGTCACTATTGTGGTTACCACGCCTCATCACTGGTGTCTGTAGGGGTGCGCGGGGTGGCGGGGGGGAGTCACTAGTGTGGGTACCACGCCTTATCAGTGGTGTCTGTAGGGGTGCACGGGGGGAGGGGGGGGGGGGGTCACTAGTGTGGGTACCACGCCTCATCACTGGCGTCTGTAGGAGTGCGCGGGGGGAGGGGGGTCACTAGCGTGGGTACCCCGCCTCATCACTGGTTTCTGTAGGGGTGCGCGGGTAGGGGGGGGGGGTCACTAGTATGGGTACCCCGCCTCATCACTGCTGTCTGTAAAGGGTGCGCGGGCGTGGGGGGGGGGGGGGGTGGGGGGGGGGGTTCACTAGTGTGGGTACCACGCCTCATCACTGGTGAGCGGCGGGGGCGGGGTCACGAGTGTGGATAACACACCTCATGATTGACTGGTCAAATATATGGTACTGGCCTTTGGGGACTACAAGTTTCTAAAAGCTGCACGGTACCAAGAATGCAGGGTCCTTCACCTCGAGTGTGTGATCAAGCACACATTATCCCCGGGATTTGGGTTTGGGGGGTTTCGCGATAAAGTCCCCCCCCCCCGTCCCCACCTCCAAAATCCGCTCGGTCGGGGCGTTTTATAGCCAAAATCAGCTCGGAAAGGGTATTTTTTCCCCGTTGACCCGCTTTATCTTGCTGTTCCATGCCGATCGACACCGGCTCGATTTATTCTTTTATCTCGGCAAACCCGCTCCATGATCGCATGCTTTCAAAGCCCCCCCCCCCCCCACCCCCCTCCCCACCGTACGGTCGCAAGTTTTTAAATATCATCTCCGTAGGGGTATCTTTTTCATCATAAATGATCACTCGGCGATACCAGCTTAGGCTTAGGCTTTTTTTCTTCTTTTTTCCCCTTTGTATACGTTACCATAATAGCTCGCTAGAGCTCGCTATTATGACAATTTTGCTTCCAAATGATTGCATTTGAGCCTCTCTTTCACTGCAGATCTCACTTGAAACATTTTTGGCGATTTGAACACATAAATCGTGTGTGTCAATAACTGCCAGGGAAAACTGTCCATGTGGGGTGTTATCGACACCCCCGACCGTTTTGATGGAAGGGACCATATATTGTTGCGATACGCCACCGTATAGCGTGGCAAACTGATTAATGTACTTTCTATAACTTACTATATTATATTTTGAATAAAAGACTACTGTTATTTATCAGTGTCACTGTATTTTTCTTCATTTTAAGAAAAATTATGTAGATAATTTATAGGATAAAGAGGTATTTATTTACTAGTGACACCATCACTGGTGTCGCTATTGTGGTTACCACGCCTCATCACTGGTGTCTGTAGGGGTGCGCGGGGTGGCGGGGGGGAGTCACTAGTGTGGGTACCACGCCTTATCAGTGGTGTCTGTAGGGGTGCACGGGGGGAGGGGGGGGGTCACTAGTGTGGGTACCACGCCTCATCACTGGCGTCTGTAGGAGTGCGCGGTGGGGGGGGGGGGGGGGGGTCACTAGCGTGAGTACCCCGCCTCATCACTGGTTTCTGTAGGGGTGCGCGGGTAGGGGGGGGGGGTCACTAGTATGGGTACCCCGCCTCATCACTGCTGTCTGTAAAGGGTGCGCGGGCGTGGGGGGGGGGGGGGGTTCACTAGTGTGGGTACCACGCCTCATCACTGGTGAGCGGCGGGGGCGGGGTCACGAGTGTGGATAACACACCTCATGATTGACTGGTCAAATATATGGTACTGGCCTTTGGGGATTACAAGTTTCTAAAAGCTGCACGGTACCAAGAATGCAGGGTCCTTCACCTCGAGTGTGTGATCAAGCACACATTATCCCCGGGATTTGGGTTTGGGGGGTTTCGCGATAAAGTCCCCCCCCCCCCCGTCCCCACCTCCAAAATCCGCTCGGTCGGGGCGTTTTATAGCCAAAATCAGCTCGGAAAGGGTATTTTTTCCCCGTTGACCCGCTTTATCTTGCTGTTCCATGCCGATCGACACCGGCTCGATTTATTCTTTTATCTCGGCAAACCCGCTCCATGATCGCATGCTTTCAAAGCCCCCCCCCCCCCCCCCCCCCCCCCCCACCGTACGGTCGCAAGTTTTTAAATATCATCTCCGTAGGGGTATCTTTTTCATCATAAATGATCACTCGGCGATACCAGCTTAGGCTTAGGCTTGCAGAGCGACCTCTATTGTGTGAGATTTAGACACGTCCGCGACATTCGCCAGGTGGCGCTTTCGACCTTTCGAACGCTCGCGCACAAGATTGAAGATGTAAACAGACATGGACGAAGAGACGGAACGCTTCACTCAAAATCTTCCCCTTATGTCTTGCTCTGAAAGTGACAGCGCGGCAGCTTCAACTGAAAGCGACGGTTTAAACCAGGGGAAGTCGAACAAGGATGAAAACGCAAAAGATGTAGGTCAGAGAGTTGATTAGCCTCGGGCGACACACGCGGAACAGAGCGAGGCTAAACTTAAAACTAAGAGTTGATATGAATAAGTCTATAAATTCTTAGTAAGTTAGATCTAGATCTATAGATCACAGAAATTAAACAGACCGCCAGTCCAGCTGTGTTTGAAGGCCTAGCCGCTAGATCAATATGAACGCTATCCTCTTTGACTGCTGGACAATTTGACCACTGCACTGGAGTGGGGGTTCACCCCCACTGGCCCCAGCACCAACACAAACGGCAAACCCCTTCCTTCCTTCCCTCCAGCATTCCGGCAGGTCATCAAAATTAGGCCATTAGGCTCACCGGAGAGCCTAATGGCATGTCAATTGATGGTTCGAGCCCTGCTGTGGCCATGTCTGTGTGGTCGCAGGATTAACCTTAGCCTTAGGGTTCTGGGCTATTGCAGGATAAAGATCCCAGGTCCTTCTTCGCAAAGAATAAGGGGTTACCAGCAGGGACATGGCCCCACTCTCCCTTCCTTCTCCCATGGACGCGATATGACCAGACCTCAATATACAACCAGCAACAACTATTATTCATGTGATATTGATCATTTGATCAATATCACATGAATAATAGTTATTGGCTGGTTATATGTTGACATATATGCATATATGCAAATTACATATATGCAGGCTGTTCTATTTATTGCACTCCTCTCCCTACGAAGATGCAACTAACATTTTCACAGTAGCCAGATGTTTAAGGTAGTTAATGAATAACACGTTTTGCTACACTGGCAGCAGTCAATTTATCTTAATCTTATCTTCATTGGAATATGCCCCCTACCTCCATAATCCATGGCCATAAGATACCCTGCATCCACCACTCCAGCCCATATTGACCCCACAGGCCCTACTCCCCTTACATCCAAGTTGCAGTCAGAACCGACTGCAGTCCAAGTGAATGCAAATTCCCTGCCCCACCAGGGGCGTAGCCAGGGGCTTGAGCAAGTGTACGCACATGAAGTGGAAAAAATTACTCCGGAACAACATGATTGCATGTACCGGCACAGCCCAATGTGTACATGTGTGTACGTGTGTACAGCTGGCTACGCCCCTACCCACTCACTCACATTTAAGGTTCCTGTACCTCAATGCCTTGCCTTAGACTATACTCAGCAGATTTAATATCTGACTCTATCACAAGCAGCCAGAGGCTGAGAGTGGAGGGCAAGCTGTTTATGAATGAAATTTACATGATGTTCACTATCAGACATGATTCTGTTTTACACTTAAGATGCCAGTATTAAAATATTATGCACAGTTTACCTGTGTATGCCCTGTAACAGTGGCATTTAATCTATAAAATATTTGTCAAATTAAGTTACCTTAATACCACTCCCGAAATGTTACCAATACTTGTATCAATACAAGGTAAACACAGCTGCAACTGTTGCAAAACTTGTCTGCTTTGTTTGCTCCAAGTAATCATTTTGCTATCTGGTGAATTCTCTATTGCAGAAAAACTGTGATCAAGCAAAATGTTGTTGTCCAGGGGTTCAAGCTGCTACATATAAACTTATTTTAGGCCTGACAATGAATTAATTGTATGTAATAGCAGAAAACAAGGCAGGTGATGTTTTTTCTGGGCTGACTGTAGGCTACTATTAGGCTCTTTATGTTAGTCTCCCGCAGTAAAGGCTTAGCCATCCGCTATGACATGAACATAGGAACATAGGCATTCAATAGAAATTTTGCCTTCAGTAATTGCAAGTTGGGACTGATGATGCCTGTATTTTATAAGTTTCGAAGGTTCCATCAGTACTACATTAGTGGGGAATAGAGGTGAGTGGGTGGTACCAGCATTTCATTGAGAATTTTGGCATTGTCATCAGCGTTATATTGTTTACAATTGTAAACTGGTTTTTCTCGGCATGGGAGAAGGGGAGGAGACAGGGTCTCTCCAGGGAGATGGGGAGGAGCCTGGGCAGGCTTTCTTGTGCAAACTTTTATTGTGCGTGTGTGTTTGGAAAGACACAAACCCCTATTCCATCATGTGTCCTGGCGCCCGTCACACACGTAACCCGTTATGACCAGGGTCGTACTCGATGAGTGCATTATGATCGTCCCAAGCGGCATTTCGTTTAACCCTTCAGTGACAACTGCGTTAGTAATGTTGCGTACGTCAAGTTGTTTGACCAATGTGGTATTTGTTTCCATTGTCTTTGGTGAGAAGATTATTTCGCTGATCTATACCAGTTGCGCACGACATGGTCACTGTACACCATTCACTGTACACCATGGCTTGACATTGTCACTGTACACCATGGCTTGACATTGTCACTGTACACCATGGCTTGACATTGTCACTGTACACCATGCACTGTACACCATGGCTTGTCATTGTCACTGTACACCATGACTTGACATGATCACTGTACACCATGACTTGACATTGTCACTGTACACTATTCACTGTACACCATGGCTTGACATTGTCACTGTATACCATGGCTTGTCATTGTCACTGTACACCATGGCTTGACCTTGTCATTGTACACCATGGCTGGACATTGTCACTGTACACCATGGCTTGACATTGTCACTGTACACCATGACTTGACATGATCACTGTACACCATGACTTGACATTGTCACTGTACACTATTCACTGTACACCATGGCTTGACATTGTCACTGTATACCATGGCTTGACATTGTCACTGTACACCATGGCTTGACATTGTCACTGTACACCATTCACTGTACACCATGGCTTGACATTGTCACTGTACACCATTCACTGTACACCATGGCTTGACATTGTCACTGTACACCATGGCTTGTCATTGTCACTGTACACCATGACTTGACATGATCACTGTACACCATGGCTTGACATTGTCACTGTACACCATGGCTTGACATTGTCACTGTACACCATGGCTTGTCATTGTCACTCTACACCATGACTTGACATGATCACTGTACACCATGGCTTGACATTGTCACTGTACACCATGGCTTGACCTTGTCATTGTACACCATGGCTTGACATTGTCACTGTACACCATTCACTGTACACCATGGCTTGACATTGTCACTGTACACCATTCACTGTACACCATGGTTTGTCATTGTCACTGTATACCATGGCTTGTCATTGTCACTGTACACCATGGCTTGACATTGTCACTGTACACCATTTACTGTACACGGTGGCTTGACATTGTCACTGTACACCATGGCTTGTCATTGTCACTGTATACCATGGCTTGACCTTGTCATTGTACACCATGGCTTGACATTGTCACTGTACACCATTTACTGTACACGGTGGCTTGACATTGTCACTGTACACCATTCACTGTACACCATGGCTTGACATTGTCACTGTACACCATGGCTTGACCTTGTCATTGTACACCATGGCTTGCCATTGTCACTGTACACCATTCACTGTACACCATGGCTTGTCATTGTCACTGTATACCATGGCTTGTCATTGTCACTGTACACCATGGCTTGACCTTGTCATTGTACACCATGGCTTGACATTGTCACTGTACACCATGGCTTGACCTTGTCATTGTACACCATGGCTTGTCATTGTCACTGTATACCATGGCTTGTCATTGTCTCTGTACACCATGGCTTGTCATTGTCACTGTACACCATGGCTTGTCATTGTCACTGTACACCATGGCTTGTCATTGTCACTGTACACCATGGCTTGACATTGTCACTGTACACCATTTACTGTACACGGTGGCTTGACATTGTCACTGTACACCATGGCTTGACATTGTCACTGTACACCATGGCTTGTCATTGTCACTCTACACCATGGCTTGTCATTGTCACTGTATACCATGGCTTGTCATTGTCACTGTACACCATGGCTTGACATTGTCACTGTACACCATTTACTGTACACGGTGGCTTGACCTTGTCATTGTACACCATGGCTTGACATTGTCACTGTACACCATGGCTTGTCATTGTCACTGTACACCATGGCTTGTCATTGTCACTGTATACCATGGCTTGTCATTGTCACTGTACACCATGACTTGACATGATCACTGTACACCATGGCTTGACATTGTCACTGTACACCATGGCTTGACATTGTCACTGTACACCATGGCTTGTCATTGTCACTCTACACCATGACTTGACATGATCACTGTACACCATGGCTTGACATTGTCACTGTACACCATGGCTTGACCTTGTCATTGTACACCATGGCTTGACATTGTCACTGTACACCATTCACTGTACACCATGGCTTGACATTGTCACTGTACACCATTCACTGTACACCATGGTTTGTCATTGTCACTGTATACCATGGCTTGTCATTGTCACTGTACACCATGGCTTGACATTGTCACTGTACACCATTTACTGTACACGGTGGCTTGACATTGTCACTGTACACCATGGCTTGTCATTGTCACTGTATACCATGGCTTGACCTTGTCATTGTACACCATGGCTTGACATTGTCACTGTACACCATTTACTGTACACGGTGGCTTGACATTGTCACTGTACACCATTCACTGTACACCATGGCTTGACATTGTCACTGTACACCATGGCTTGACCTTGTCATTGTACACCATGGCTTGCCATTGTCACTGTACACCATTCACTGTACACCATGGCTTGTCATTGTCACTGTATACCATGGCTTGTCATTGTCACTGTACACCATGGCTTGACCTTGTCATTGTACACCATGGCTTGACATTGTCACTGTACACCATGGCTTGACCTTGTCATTGTACACCATGGCTTGTCATTGTCACTGTATACCATGGCTTGTCATTGTCTCTGTACACCATGGCTTGTCATTGTCACTGTACACCATGGCTTGTCATTGTCACTGTACACCATGGCTTGTCATTGTCACTGTACACCATGGCTTGACATTGTCACTGTACACCATTTACTGTACACGGTGGCTTGACATTGTCACTGTACACCATGGCTTGACATTGTCACTGTACACCATGGCTTGTCATTGTCACTCTACACCATGGCTTGTCATTGTCACTGTATACCATGGCTTGTCATTGTCACTGTACACCATGGCTTGACATTGTCACTGTACACCATTTACTGTACACGGTGGCTTGACCTTGTCATTGTACACCATGGCTTGACATTGTCACTGTACACCATGGCTTGTCATTGTCACTGTACACCATGGCTTGTCATTGTCACTGTATACCATGGCTTGTCATTGTCACTGTACACCATGGCTTGTCATTGTCACTGTACACCATGGCTTGACATTGTCACTGTACACCATTTACTGTACACGGTGGCTTGACATTGTCACTGTACACCATGGCTTGTCATTGTCACTGTATACCATGGCTTTTCATTGTCACTGTACACCATGGCTTGTCATTGTCACTGTATACCATGGCTTGTCATTGTCACTGTACACCATGGCTTGTCATTGTCACTGTACACCATGGCTTGACATTGTCACTGTACACCATTTACTGTACACGGTGGCTTGACCTTGTCATTGTACACCATGGCTTGTCATTGTCACTGTATACCATGGCTTGTCATTGTCACTGTACACCATGGCTTGTCATTGTCACTGTACACCATGGCTTGACATTGTCACTGTACACCATTTACTGTACACGGTGGCTTGACATTGTCACTGTACACCATTCACTGTACACCATGGCTTGACATTGTCACTGTACACCATGGCTTGACCTTGTCATTGTACACCATGGCTTGACATTGTCACTGTACACCATTCACTGTACACCATGGCTTGTCATTGTCACTGTACACCATGGCTTGTCATTGTCACTGTACACCATGGCTTGACCTTGTCATTGTACACCATGGCTTGACATTGTCACTGTACACCATTCACTGTACACCATGGCTTGACATTGTCACTGTACACCATGGCTTGACATTGTCACTGTACACCATGGCTTGACCTTGTCATTGTACACCATGGCTTGACATTGTCACTGTACACCATTCACTGTACACCATGGCTTGACATTGTCACTGTACACCATTCACTGTACACCATGGCTTGACATTGTCACTGTACACCATTCACTGTACACCATGGCTTCACATTGTCACTGTACACCATGGCTTGACCTTGTCATTGTACACCATGGCTTGACATTGTCACTGTACACCATTCACTGTACACCATGGCTTGACATTGTCACTGTACACCATTCACTGTACACCATGGCTTGACATTGTCACTGTACACCATTCACTGTACACCATGGCTTGACATTGTCACTGTACACCATTCACTGTACACCATGGCTTCACATTGTCACTGTACACCATGGCTTGACCTTGTCATTGTACACCATGGCTTGACATTGTCACTGTACACCATTCACTGTACACCATGGCTTGACATTGTCACTGTACACCATTCACTGTACACCATGGCTTGTCATTGTCACTGTACACCATTCACTGTACACCATGGCTTGACATTGTCACTGTACACCATTCACTGTACACCATGGCTTGACATTGTCACTGTACACCATTCACTGTACACCATGGCTTGACATTGTCACTGTACACCATTCACTGTACCCCATGGCTTGACATTGGCCCAGCACGGCGTGTTTCCTGCGTGGCGTGTCATACAGGGCAGCCCATTATGCAGAGTGTGGAGGGCTCTCAGCAGAGCTCCCGTCGCCCTGCGCTGCACTCAGGTTTCAGGGAGACATGTAGGTGCTAATAAGCTGAGGATGGCGAAGGTGTGGGGAGATGAGAGCGTTGGGAGGGGGGGGGGGGTAGAGTATGTCATCGGCAAGGTAGTATATACAAGGAACTGTGGAGAGGAGGTCTGCCATTGCGGTCCTCCACCCATCGCGTTTCCGCATTAATTCGCCTTCCCGCGCCGCCTATCCGTCTTGCTTAATGTCAGAGACACACTGACAGCAAAATGCTTTTGCAACCATCACACCCTTTCGCCGACACCGCTCCCCCCCTGCCCCAACTGTCTATCTCCCATCTTTCTGTAGAGAGCCTGTCTCCACCCTATCTCTCTGTAGAGAGCCTGTCTCCTCCCCATCTCCCTGGAGAGAGCCTGTCTCCACCCCATCTCTCTGTAGATAGCCTGCCTCCTCCCCAGCTCTGTGTAGAGAGCCTGTCTTCACCCCATCTCTCTGTAGAGAGCCTGTTTCCACCCCATCTCTCTGTAGAGAACCTGTCTTCACCCCATCTCTCTGTAGAGAGCCTGTCCAGGCTCCTCCCCATCTACCTGGAGAGAGCCGTCTTCTCCCCTTCTCCCATGAAATAAAGCGATCATTCCTACCATAATATAAAGCGACCATCCTCACCGTGAAATAAAGCGACCATCCTCACCGTGAAATAAAGCGACAATCCTCACCGTGTAGTAAAGCGACTATCCTCACCGTGAAATAAAGCGACTATCCTCACCTTGAAATAAAGCAACTATCCTCATCGTGAAATAATGCGACTATCCTCACCTTGAAATAAGGCGACCATCCTCACAGTGAAATAAAGCGACAATCCTCACCGTGTAATAAAGCGACTATCCTCACCGTGAAATAAAGCGACCATCCTCACCTTGAAATAAAGCGACTAACCTCACCGTGAAATAAAGCGACTATCCTCACCTTGAAATAAAGCGACCATCCTCACCGTGAAATAAAGCGACTAACCTCACCGTGAAATAAAGCGACTAACCTCACCGTGAAATAAAGCGACTATCCTCACCTTGAAATAAAGCGACAACCCTCCCCGTGAAATAAAGCGACCATCCTCACCGTGAAATAAAGCGACTAACCTCACCGTGAAATAAAGCGACTAACCTCACCGTGAAATAATGCGACAACCCTCACCGTGAAATAAAGCTACCATCCTCACCGTAAAATAAAGCGACTAACCTCACTGTGAAATAAAGCGACTAACCTCACCGTGAAATAAAGCGACTAACCTCACCGTGAAATAAAGCGACCATCCTCACCGTAAAATAAAGCGACTAACCTCACCGTGAAATAAAGCGACTATCCTCACCTTGAAGTAAGGCGACCATCCTCACCGTGAAATAAAGCGACTATCCTCACCGTGAAATAAAGCGACTATCCTCACCTTGAAATAAGGCGACCATCCTCACCGTGAAATAAAGCGACTATCCTCACCGTGAAATAAAGGGACTATCCTCACCGTGAAATAGAGCGACTGTCGTCACCGTGAAATAAAGCGACTATCCCCACCGTGTAATAAAACGACTATCCTCACCGTAAAATAAAGCGACTTCGCATTCATCAGCAGTAAATATAGTCAATGGAGACATCGGCTTCGGCAAATATTATTGCGTTTTATTATTGATTTCGTCCAGGGCTGGAAAACATCAATGTCGGAGATTGATTTTGGAAATGCCAGCGCACTTCGGGTTGATTGCGTTTTGTGGGTTGTTTATCGTTCTTATAATCATTGGTCCATCGTTTTGTGTGTCGTGATTGATTACCATTTGTGGATGTTTGCTCGGGCATTACGTTGTTCTTCATGGCGGATTAACACCGGGAATGTTATCAGTTAGTCGGGTGAATCCAGAAGATATGATTGATTGTTTTTCTGCTTCGCCATTCCAGCAATTGTCGGTTAGGACGTCGGCTGGGTAACCCGATTTTTTTAGATGGTAGTATATCATCAAGAGTATTTACTAGTGGCACTGGGTTGTCAATGGAGAAAAAACTATAGTGGCCCTTAGTCACATGAATCAAGTAAAGATAGGGTTGGCTTTTCTTTTCGTGCTTTTCTGGGAGTGCCGGTAAATAACGTTTGTTTTACGATGGCACAGTGTTTTTGTTGTATTCTGGAATGTGCTCGTATTTCAGGCTTAGATGATGGGACGTGTGCTTTTAGGAATCTTGTTTCCTTCACGCCTTGTACCAAGTGCGTCACCAGCGCAGGGCGTTACAATGAGCACGTCTCTGTGACTAGTGTCCTTCTGTGTACGTTGCTTCCACACACCGATCCGTATTATTGCGTGCACAAACTCTGCTGGAAACTCAACCTAGACTGTCTCAAATCACATCAACTTCTCGATTATAGCTCGCAACCGACGACACAAGCATAATGATTAAAGTATGTTCTAAATTGACTGGATCCGCCATAAAGACTGCAGCCGTAAACCCACCATACATCCAAACAGCTGGCGCTCCGTCATCTCGGTCAGTGACGCCTCGTTGCCGTGAGAACCTCTGTATATTCGCGCCTCGGCCTCGGCCTCATTAGCCCGAGTCTTGGTCTCCATGGTAAACATTAGTCCCTACTTTTGGGGCCCGCAGGACGCTTGCTTCAACTTAATTACCCCGCCGGCTGGCATGGCGGCGCGGCAGAATGGCGTTTCTGTTTCAACGATGGATTGCGGAAATTAGACTACATACTATGGAGACAGTATGCACCTTTCCCTGATATAATGGTAGAAGGCTTCATATTTGAATTAGGACATAACCGTTGCAGCTGTGTTGGTTACGTTAGATACGTTGATCATTACATATGATATCGGTGTCGGTCAGGTTTATAAGTTTGAATTGTGCCCGGTCACAATGATCATTGGCTGGTTTCCTCAGGGATCCCTTCCCCTGACTAACTGTCCCGCTCCTCCTGCTCCGTGTTCTCCTTCATTAATAAAAACATACAGCTTAATCAACACTGTGAATTATTGCATAAAGGAGGAAATTAGTGAATCGAGAAATTGGCTCCTTAATTAATATTTTTTTTCCTGCGATTCATTAAAACGACCCGGAAATCGGAGAATGAAAACAGTCCATTCCGTTGAATTTGCGACTGCATAGGCGTGGATAACCGCTCCAGCTAGCGGTGGTGATTGATAGGAGTCCGCCGCCACGTCTGGCATGTATGTCGCGTCTTTAACGCCGCCCAAGTAATATTGGCCTTACTGATTAGGCCAATGGAGGCGCGAGGCAGTTTACCTCTACCCCCTGCGCGCCTCCCCCAGCTCCCCTTGCTAAACCGTTTAGGACGCTGCTCCGGGCCAGCATAGACGCTCTCTCCCAGTCCATCCGTTACAATGATGAAGAGGGAATTAGATATTGATTTCCAACCCAATCGCTGCATCAATCTCACATAATCTGGCAGTTTTGTCGGCTGACTGACCCTCCGCCGAGACCTGGCGAGTCCCCGGTGGCAGAAAGATACCTCAAAACACTTCATCTTCCGAAGGCTCTTCTACCTCCAGCGGCAAAATGCGGGGGTCGTGGGTTCGAGTTCCTGTGCGGCCTATGGAACCTCTGCCAGTAGTAGAAATAGGGATTGGATTGAAAGTGTTGCCACGTATTGTTTGATGGAATCGGCCCGCAAGGTGACGGGCGAGCTGGGTAGTGATGGAACCGGCCGCAAGGTGACGGGCGAGCTGGGTAGTGATGGAACCGGCCGCAAGGTGACAGGCGAGCTGGGTAGTGATGGAACCGACCGCAAGGTGACGGGCGAGCTGGGTAGTGATGGAACCGGCCGCAAGGTGACGGGCGAGCTGGGTAGTGATGGAACCGGCCGCAAGGTGACGGGCGAGCTGGGTAGTGATGGAACCGGCCGCAAGGTGACGGGCGAGCTGGGTAGTGATGGAACCGGCCGCAAGGTGACGGGCGAGCTGGGTAGTGATGGAACCGGCCGCAAGGTGACGGGCGAGCTGGGTAGTGATGGAACCGGCCGCAAGGTGACGGGCGAGCTGGGTAGTGATGGAACCGGCCGCAAGGTGACGGGCGAGCTGGGTAGTGATGGAACCGGCCGCAAGGTGACGGGCGAGCTGGGTAGTGATGGAACCGGCCGCAAGGTGACGGGCGAGCTGGGTAGTGATGGAACCGGCCGCAAGGTGACGGGCGAGCTGGGTAGTGATGGAACCGGCCGCAAGGTGACGGGCGAGCTGGGTAGTGATGGAACCGGCCGCAAAGTGACGGGCGAGCTGGGTAGTGATGGAACCGGCCGCAAGGTGACGGGCGAGCTGGGTAGTGATGGAACCGGCCGCAAGGTGACGGGCGAGCTGGGTAGTGATGGAACCGGCCGCAAGGTGACGGGCGAGCTGGGTAGTGATGGAACCGGCCGCAAGGTGACGGGCGAGCTGGGTAGTGATGGAACCGGCCGCAAGGTGACGGGCGAGCTGGGTAGTGATGGAACCGGCCGCAAGGTGACGGGCGAGCTGGGTAGTGATGGAACCGGCCGCAAGGTGACGGGCGAGCTGGGTAGTGATGGAACCGGCCGCAAGGTGGCGGGCGAGCTGGGTAGTGATGGAACCGGCCGCAAGGTGACGGGCGAGCTGGGTAGTGATGGAACCGGCCGCAAGGTGACGGGCGAGCTGGGTAGTGATGGAACCGGCCGCAAGGTGACGGGCGAGCTGGGTAGTGATGGAACCGACCGCAAGGTGACGGGCGAGCTGGGTAGTGATGGAACCGGCCGCAAGGTGACGGGCGAGCTGGGTAGTGATGGAACCGGCCGCAAGGTGACGGGCGAGCTGGGTAGTGATGGAACCGGCCGCAAGGTGACGGGCGAGCTGGGTAGTGATGGAACCGGCCGCAAGGTGACGGGCGAGCTGGGTAGTGATGGAACCGGCCGCAAGGTGACGGGCGAGCTGGGTAGTGATGGAACCGGCCGCAAGGTGACGGGCGAGCTGGGTAGTGATGGAACCGGCCGCAAGGTGACGGGCGAGCTGGGTAGTGATGGAACCGACCGCAAGGTGACGGGCGAGCTTGGTAGTGATGGAACCGGCCGCAAGGTGACGGGCGAGCTGGGTAGTGATGGAACCGGCCGCAAGGGGACGGGCGAGCTGGGTAGTGATGGAACCGGCCGCAAGGTGACGGGCGAGCTGGGTAGTGATGGAACCGACCGCAAGGTGACGGGCGAGCTGGGTAGTGATGGAACCGGCCGCAAGGTGACGGGCGAGCTGGGTAGTGATGGAACCGGCCGCAAGGTGACGGGCGAGCTGGGTAGTGAAGGAACCGGCCGCAAGGTGACGGGCGAGCTGGGTAGTGATGGAACCGGCCGCAAGGTGACGGGCGAGCTGGGTAGTGAAGGAACCGGCCGCAAGGTGACGGGCGAGCTGGGTAGTGATGGAACCGGCCGCAAGGGGACGGGCGAGCTGGGTAGTGATGGAACCGGCCGCAAGGTGACGGGCGAGCTGGGTAGTGATGGAACCGACCGCAAGGTGACGGGCGAGCTGGGTAGTGATGGAACCGGCCGCAAGGTGACGGGCGAGCTGGGTAGTGATGGAACCGGCCGCAAGGTGACGGGCGAGCTGGGTAGTGATGGAACCGGCCGCAAGGTGACGGGCGAGCTGGGTAGTGATGGAACCGGCCGCAAGGTGACGGGCGAGCTGGGTAGTGATGGAACCGACCGCAAGGTGACGGGCGAGCTGGGTAGTGATGGAACCGACCGCAAGGTGACGGGCGAGCTGGGTAGTGATGGAACCGGCCGCAAGGTGACGGGCGAGCTGGGTAGTGATGGAACCGGCCGCAAGGTGACGGGCGAGCTGGGTAGTGATGGAACCGGCCGCAAGGTGACGGGCGAGCTGGGTAGTGATGGAACCGGCCGCAAGGTGACGGGCGAGCTGGGTAGTGATGGAACCGGCCGCAAGGTGACGGGCGAGCTGGGTAGTGATGGAACCGGCCGCAAGGTGACGGGCGAGCTGGGTAGTGATGGAACCGGCCGCAAGGTGACGGGCGAGCTGGGTAGTGATGGAACCGACCGCAAGGTGACGGGCGAGCTGGGTAGTGATGGAACCGGCCGCAAGGTGACGGGCGAGCTGGGTAGTGATGGAACCGGCCGCAAGGTGACGGGCGAGCTGGGTAGTGATGGAACCGGCCGCAATGTGACGGGCGAGCTGGGTAGTGATGGAACCGGCTGCAAGGTGACGGGCGAGCTGGGTAGTGATGGAACCGGCCGCAAGGTGACGGGCGAGCTGGGTAGTGATGGAACCGGCCGCAAGGTGACGGGCGAGCTGGGTAGTGATGGAACCGGCCGCAAGGTGACGGGCGAGCTGGGTAGTGATGGAACCGACCGCAAGGTGACGGGCGAGCTGGGTAGTGATGGAACCGGCCGCAAGGTGACGGGCGAGCTGGGTAGTGATGGAACCGGCCGCAAGGTGACGGGCGAGCTGGGTAGTGATGGAACCGGCCGCAAGGTGACGGGCGAGCTGGGTAGTGATGGAACCGGCCGCAAGGTGACGGGCGAGCTGGGTAGTGAAGGAACCGGCCGCAAGGTGACGGGCGAGCTGGGTAGTGATGGAACCGGCCGCAAGGTGACGGGCGAGCTGGGTAGTGATGGAACCGACCGCAAGGTGACGGGCGAGCTGGGTAGTGATGGAACCGGCCGCAAGGTGACGGGCGAGCTGGGTAGTGATGGAACCGGCCGCAAGGTGACGGGCGAGCTGGGTATTGATGGAACCGGCCGCAAGGTGACGGGCGAGCTGGGTAGTGATGGAACCGGCAACAACAGGCGAAGTGACTGCTACCCATTCCCCCTCTCCTCCCCTTTGTCCCCTCCCCCTTTCCTCACCACCTCCCCGTTACCTCGATCCCCACCCCTCCCCCTTCACCCGTCAGACTAGGTGCCTGGATCAAAGACTGTGGTTAGTTTGTCTTAGAGACTTTGGTTAGACCATCTCGGGATATGGCATCCCCAGAAACTGTCTGCACAGACCCTGTCTCACCAGGGTCCAGGGACACGCATGACCTTGGTGGAGTAACCACTGAAGGTCAACCCGTAATGAAGTACGCACTTGGTGGTATGAGGTCTCCCCCTGCCCTAGGCCTGGTCTCCCCCTGCCCTAGGCCTGGTCTCCCAATGCCCTAGGCCTGGTCTCCCCCTGCCCTAGGCCTGGTCTCCCCGTGCCCTAGGCCTGGTCTCCACCTGCCCTAGGCCTGGTCTCCCCGTGCCCTAGGCCTGGTCTCCCCCTGCCCTAGGCCTGGTATCCCCTGGCCCTAGGCCTGGTCTCTCCCTGCCCTAGGCCTGGTCTCCCCCTGTCCTAGGCCTGATCTCCCCCTGCCCTAGGCCTGATGTCCCCCTGCCCTAGGCCTGGTATCCCCTGGCCCTAGGCCTGGTCTCCCCCTGCCCTAGGCCTGGTCTCCCCCTGTCCTAGGCCTGGTCTCTCCCTGCCCTAGGCCTGGTATCCCCTGGCCCTAGGCCTGGTCTCCCCGTGCCCTAGGCCTGGTCTCCCCCTGCCCTAGGCCTGGTCTCCCAATGCCCTAGGCCTGGTCTCCCCCTGCCCTAGGCCTGGTCTCCCCGTGCCCTAGGCCTGGTCTCCACCTGCCCTAGGCCTGGTCTCCCCGTGCCCTAGGCCTGGTCTCCCCCTGCCCTAGGCCTGGTATCCCCTGGCCCTAGGCCTGGTCTCTCCCTGCCCTAGGCCTGGTCTCCCCCTGTCCTAGGCCTGATCTCCCCCTGCCCTAGGCCTGATGTCCCCCTGCCCTAGGCCTGGTATCCCCTGGCCCTAGGCCTGGTCTCCCCCTGCCCTAGGCCTGGTCTCCCCCTGTCCTAGGCCTGGTCTCTCCCTGCCCTAGGCCTGGTATCCCCTGGCCCTAGGCCTGGTCTCCCCCTGCCCTAGGCCTGGTCTCCCCCTGTCCTAGGCCTGGTCTCCCCCTGCCCTAGGCCTGGTATCCCCTGGCCCTAGGCCTGGTCTCCCCCTGCCCTAGGCCTGGTCTCCCCCTGTCCTAGGCCTGGTCTCCCCCTGCCCTAGGCCTGGTATCCCCTGGCCCTAGGCCTGGTCTCCCCCTGCCCTAGGCCTGGTCGCCCCTTGTCCTAGGCCTGGTCGCCCCCTGTTCTAGGCCTGGTCTCCCCCTGTCCTAGGCCTGATCTCCCCCTGCCCTAGGCCTGATGTCCCCCTGCCCTAGGCCTGGTCTCCCCCTGCCCTAGGCCTGGTCTCCCCCTGCCCTAGGCCTGATCTCCCCCTGTCCTAGGCCTGATCTCCCTCTGCCCTAGGCCTGGTCTCCCTCTGCCCTAGGCCTGGTCGCCCCCTGCCCTAGGCTTGGTCTCCCTTTGCCCTAGGCCTGGTCGCCCCCTGCCCTAGGCCTGATCTCCCTCTGCCCTAATCCTGGTCTCCCTCTGCCCTAGGCCTGGTCGCCCCCTGTCCTAGGCCTGGTCGCCCCCTGCCTTTGGCCTGATGTCCCCCTGCCCTAGGCCTGATCTCCCTCTGCCCTAGGCCTGGTCTCCCTCTGCCCTAGGCCTGGTCGCCCCCTGCCCTAGGCTTGGTCTCCCTCTGCCCTAGGCCTGGTCGCCCCCTGCCCTAGGCCTGATGTCCCCCTGCCCTGACCTTAGATAAGCGGATTGACCGCTTTATATTGCTGTGACCACCTGCTGCCCGGCTCCCTGTTGTCCTCTCTCAAACTGTGTGGGTGGGGGGGGGGGGTAGGATGTCACTTCACGCTTCCAATCTGCCTCGCCCCCGCCCCCACCCCCCGCTCCTATTCTTATTCCCGCTAAAACCTTCTCCGGATTGAAACGTGGTTAGTGGCTGCTTTAATTTAATTTCTGCGTCTGTGTTTGCGGCGCCGGCGACCAGCGGCTGCAGATATGTTGGAGCTCGGGTAGGCGTGTTCCAGCCACCCAGGGCGTGTTCCAGCCACCCAGGGTGTGTTACAGCCACCGAAGGTGTTCCAGCCACCCATGGTGTGTTCCAGCCACCCAGGGTGTGTTCCAGCCACCCAGGGTGTGTTCCAGCCACCCAGGGCGTGTTCCAGCCACCCGGGGCGTGTTCCAGCCACCCAGGGTGTGTTCCAGCCACCCATGGTGTGTTCCAGCCACCCAGGGTGTGTTCCAGCCACCCAGGGTGTGTTCCAGCCACCCGGGGCGTGTTTCAGCCACCCAGGGCGTGTTCCAGCAACTCGGGGTGTGTTCATCAACTCGGGGTGTGTTCCAGCCACTCAAGGGGTGTTCCAAACACCCAGGGTATGTTTCAGCCACCGAAGGTGTTTCAGCCACGCAGGGTGTGTTCCAGCGAACCATGGTATTTTTCAGCGAACCAGGGTGTGTTTAGCCACACAGGGTGTGTTCCAGCCACTACGGGTGTGTTCCAGCTACTTACGACGTGTTCCAAACACCCAGGGTGTGTTCCAGCCATTTAGAGCGCGTTCCCGCAACTTAGGGCGTGTTCCTGCCACCCAGGGCGTGTTCCAGTCACCCAGGGCGTGTTCCTGCCACCCAGGGCGTGTTCCAGCCACTCAGGTTGTGTTCCAGCCACACAGGGTGTGTTCCAGCCAACCAGGGTGTGTTTCAGTTATTTAGGGTGTGCTCCAACCACTCATGGTGTGTTCCAGCCACTCAGGGTGTGTTCCAGCCTCTCAGGGCCTGTTTCAGTCTCGCAGGGTGTGTTTGAGCCATACGGTTTCTTCCAACCACCCAGGGCGTGTTCCCGTCACACATGATGTGTTTCAGCCTCCCAGACACCCAGGGTGTGTTCCAGCCACCCAGGGTGTGTTCCAGCCACCCAGGGTGTGTTCCAGCCACACAGGGCATGTTCCAGCCACACAGGGCATGTTCCAGCCACCCAGGGTGTGTTCCAGCCACCCAGGGTGTGTTCCAGCCACCCAGGGTGTGATCCAGCCACCCAGGGTGTGTTCCATCCACCCAGGGTGTGTTCCAGCTACCCAGGGTGTGTTCCAGCCACCCAGGGTGTGTTCCAGCCACTCAGGGTGTGATCCACCACACAGGGTGTGTTCCAGCCACTCAGGGTGTGATCCAGCCACACAGGGTGTGATCCGGCCACCCAGGGTGTGATCCGGCCACCCAGGGTGTGATCCAGCCACCCAGGGTGTGGTCCAGCCACCCAGGGTGTGGTCCAGCCACTCAGGGTGTGGTCCAGCCACCCAGGGTGTGATCCAGCCACCCAGGGTGTGGTCCAGCCACCCAGGGTGTGGTCCAGCCACCCAGGGCATGTTTCAGCCGCTCAGGGCTGTTTTTCACATCACCAGCGTAGCGACTCTGGCAGCAGAGGGAGCTCGTTCCTCACAGCACCTCTGTCCCACGTAACCGCCAACCTCACTGTTGACCGCAACGGTGCTGGGGTCACGAATATTTTTTCGAGGGTTGTTTAGATTGAAGTTCGCTATTAATAGGCGATTGTCGTCCGATCAAGATGGAGGTGTTAAGTAAACTAACTGTTTCAAAATAACACGAGGTCAAAGGTCGAAGTGTTTCACGCCCTTGACATCATGGCCCCCATAATTAATCAACATCGAATGAATTCGTTTTGTACCGTACCAGTCGCACAGTAAATGCTAGTAGTATTTTGATACCAACCTTCGAATATACCATATATTAGCTTCATTTTCAATTTTCGCGTATGGAGGATAATTCAGAATAACTGATGAGGGACTATAGCCTAACCGGAACGCACTCTGGCGAGATATCGCAGCGTAGCTAGAAATAAACAATGGTTTCCACGTTACTATGTGTCATACTGTGCTGACATGTGTCATTGCATGACGTAGATGTTGGCAGCGACCCGTTTATAGCCACCCCAGCTACTTCCGGCCCCGAGATACGTACAGAAGACGTGACAATTTAAATGTGGTGGAGATCCAGACCTGGATGGAACTCGTAATATCGCCCGCCAGTTGGTTGAGCTTACTACGGGCCCAGATACCAAGGGACGAGCGGTGATTTCACGCAATAACGTTACGCCGGAGATCTCCCGTGGTGAGCGCGTGACCCACATTCACGAAGGTGACGGCGACCGTGGGCGACCAATATCCTTGGAAGGGAAATGAAGTGTTTATCAGGGGATAGGGCTGCCATCGGACCCGTGGCGTCTCCTGGCCCTCCCGCCTCCCTCCTCCACCTATTGCCGCCCACACATGACTGACTATTCTGTGCTTCCCCCGCCTGCTCGCGACTGTATCCCCCGGGCTCCCCGCTGCACTGAGCCCCCATACAGCCTGCGAACCGCCATGTGGGCCGACCCGCAAATCCAGACTCTTAATTTCCATGAACCGCGTACCCCTCCGTTCACCTTCCCCACCCCCCCACCGCTGTCCTTCCCGTTCCCGACGCATATGCACATATCAGTATAGCCTTGTGGGAATGGACTTGCAAGGATGTATGTGGAGAAGGCTAGGGGGGGCGGGCTGACAGGGAGACAAAGGACCCGAGACCTAGCAACCCTTGTGCGTCTGACATCTTCAGCCACCCCGCCCCTTGCTTTCTTTTTGCATAAGCCTCCCTCTCCCCACCCCGCAGTCGTACCACCTTCTCGACCCCAGTTACTGACCGACAATCTCATCCCGCAGTCACTCAATCCAAATATAGCATTAACACGGCCACCTCGCGGCAACAATCCGCTGACCAACGTTGACGTCCTCACTATAGTAGGGACTGGGACTGGGAGGAGCTGGTCACCATCTGCTCGGGGAGGCCTTGTGTAATGGACATGTCAGTCCCGCAGCCAGGCCGGCCACGCACCCCACTGGCTGAAACCCGCTAATTCACCGGGATTATATCACGTGTGTGCCACATTCACAGATATGTGTATACATAAACGCCATCTTGTGGAATACACATAGATATGTATTTGTGTACACACGCTGGGCATGGATCTGATGAGTCACTGTACACCGCGGTGTACGGTCATGAGATGAATGGCCTGTCGAGATTCCTCGTGACCGTTTCGCTCTGGGACACAAAGCCGCCGAGAATCTCGTGGGTGCCGTGCTTTGCTGACCTCAGGGACTACGGCCGCGCAGGAGGGAACTACCGGCCACAGGAACCTCTTCCTGCTTGTTGCAAGCGGGAACGATGTCACTGTACGCCACGTCACCGTGTACGCTGCGTCACCGTGTACGCCGCGTCACCGTGTACGCCGCGTCACCGTGTACGCCGCGTCACCTTGTACGCCACGTCACCGTGTACTCCACGTCACCGTGTACGCCGCGTCACCGTGTACGCCGCGTCACCGTGTACGCCGCGTCACCGTGTACGCCGCGTCACCGTGTGTCCTCCTCGGGGTCTCTCTTTCTTAGCGGTAGTTGATGCCATGTGAAAAGAAACAACCATGAACTCTAGTACCCTCCTGGTTAACCAGCCACTTCGCATAATATGGTTATTGTCATCGTATTCTGATTGGCTATGGTTATTGTCATCGTGTTCGGATTGGCTATGGTTATGGTCATCGTGTTCTGATTGGCTATGGTTATTGTCATCGTGTTCTGATTGGCTATGGTTATTATCATCGTGTTCTGATTGGCTATGGTTATTATCATCGTGTTCTGATTGGCTATGGTTATGTTCATCGTGTTCTGATTGGCTATGGTTATGGTCATCGTGTTCTGATTGGCTATGGTTATGGTCATCGTGTTCTGATTGGCTATGGTTATTGTCATCGTGTTCTGATTGGCTATGGTTATTATCATGGGGTTCTATTAGTGTCATCGTGTTCTGTTAAGCCATAGTTATTATGAGTGAGTCGGCACGCTGAAGCCCACATCCGTGCAGTAGCCTTTGTTAATGTCTCTATCCATTATAAGTGTAGCGCCCTGTATTTGTGTGTACATCTCACCGCCGTATGTATGGGTTCGGTTCAGGCAATCCAGTTTTTTTAATTTTATATATTTTTGCATAGCGATAGGCTCTTGGCTTTTTTTCCCCACTTTTAGATGCGCACATGTCATTATGTCGTGTTTTTCTGTGACCGCTCCGCTTGGTGCATGCCATTTGGACGCCTTCGTCCTGGGCTGTGTTTCTTCCGTTCACACAGCGTCCTCTCTGTTTTTTCTATTGATTTAACAAGACTGTCACCAAGGTGATGTTTTCTCGCCTTAATGGGTATGTAGCAGACGTCACAGAACTAGTGGGTATCGGCTTCCCAAGCCTCGGCGGGACGGCGGGAGGAGGCAGAAAGCGGAAGTACAGAGGTGGAGAGAGAGAGGCAGGGGATAGAGAAAGAAAGGGAGAGAGAGACACAGAGATGGGTGTGGGGTTGGAGAGGGCTTACTCCCCACATTGTGACGACGTCTGTAAAGAGCTCTGATCTTGCTAAGCTGAGGCATGTTGTGCGGCGTGACCAATGACAGTCTCATTAGCGGGGTGAGGCTTGTGGCGGCTATAGTGCTGAGGGTACGGCTGCCGGTCACCCCGCCACGTGGCGCTACCCAGTGTGGCTGATACCCACCCGGCCCTGGCAGCCTGGCAGAGGATTCAATGAGGATTATGGTTACATTCAGGACTAATGGGTTACGGTCATGCTGGTTGTAATGGTATAGCTGCGTAAATATATTACTATGACATTGTTAGTGATTACTATTACCGTGCGCTGAAAGGTGCCAAGGTTTTAGGTGTGGCTAGGTTGCGTCGGCCTTTTCAGTGCATGTAACATAGGGGCAATACTGTGACATTTCCCTGTATTATCGTCAGATGAATGAAACATCTTAAACCATTAAGATAATTTATGACGCGTTAATGCAAAATGGAGATTTTAAATATTCGAGGTACTCAGATAAATTCGAACTTAAGCCTAACTTTGAATTTGAAATGTTAGAGAGGTTGTTAACTAGTAGCCCACATGCTAAGCCGTGTTGTCATTCCGGCGACGTAGTGAGATTAGGCGTCATTTGTAATGTAGAATGAACGCCACTAATATATGCTGTGGGATTATATTTGTCTTTATATATATATGTACGATGAAGCCTCGACAAGTGCACTCAATTTTTATCCAGTGTAAGCTGACGTGGTGCAATTATCTTATCATGGGATCTCTCCCAAATGGCCAAGTTCATCTCATAACTTCCGCTTAGCCATGTCATTGTATGCTCAGCATAATTTGTTCACTACAATACTTACGATGGAATAACCATGGTGAATTGTTGCTTTATTCAGGGGCGGATCTAGGAATTTGAAATATTGGGGGGGGGGGGTGGGAGACTGAAAACGTGAAAACGGGGGGGGTCACCGGGGGGTCCCAATGTGTTTACGTCCGTGGGGGGTCCGCACCTTAGAACGCTTCAGAACGAATTCATCAAAAAGAAAAAAGACTTTTAATTAACAGTCCCTAAAATCCTCTTGCTTGTGGGGGGGGGGGGGTGTAACCGCCTCCCCCCTCCCCCCCCCCTCTGGATCCGCCACTGGCTTTATTCGTGACTTAAGTGCGAATGACTGGTGGTACTGGCTGTTTAACCAGATGGTGCTTTACATGGCTTTAACTGCGCCTACAGGAGAGGAAACTCGACGAGGAAAGGACTTTGATCATAGATACTTGGCCAAAGCAACAACAATCGGACAAACTGGTGCGTTGCTTATCATACAATACACAACAAGAACTGCGTCGCCGTCTATACACGGTTGGATACAAGTCCTTCATCGCTGCGACTCTCCTTAAAGGAATGGACGCAAGGTTTGGAATGTGAAGTTGAGATAGATGAAAACATCGAGGACTGCATCAGTTAATGCCCTAACTGATTGCTTCATCCCGACTGTGACGTCACAATGGAGGGAAAAGGATCCAAGGACGACGAACCTGTAAATATATAAATATACTTTATAACTATTTTTGCTGCAGCTGAACGCTGCGGTCAGTTCTTGTAATCTGTTGAAATGCTCAGTCACCAATGGCTAATAGTAGAGTAGTATGAAAGGCCCATTCACCAATGGCTAATAGTAGAGTAGTATGAAAGGCCCAGTCACCAATGGCTAATAGTAGAGTAGTATGAAAGGCCCAGTCACCAATGGCTAATAGTAGAGTAGTATGAAAGGCCCAGTCACCAATGGCTAATAGTAGAGTAGTATGAAAGGCCCAGTCACCAATGGCTAATAGTAGAGTAGTATGAAAGGCCCAGTCACCAATGGCTAATAGTAGAGTAGTATGAAAGGCCCAGTCACCAATGGCTAATAGTAGAGTAGTATGAAAGGCCCAGTCACCAATGGCTAATAGTAGAGTAGTATGAAAGGCCCAGTCACCAATGGCTAATAGTAGAGTAGTATGAAAGGCCCAGTCACCAATGGCTAATAGTAGAGTAGTATGAAAGGCCCAGTCACCAATGGCTAATAGTAGAGTAGTGTGAAAGGCCCAGTCACCAATGGCTAATAGTAGAGTAGTATGAAAGGCCCAGTCACCAATGGCTAATAGTAGAGTAGTGTGAAAGGCCCAGTCACCAATGGCTAATAGTAGAGTAGTATGAAAGGCCCAGTCACCAATGGCTAATAGTAGAGTAGTATGAAAGGCCCAGTCACCAATGGCTAATAGTAGAGTAGTATGAAAGGCCCAGTCACCAATGGCTAATAGTAGAGTAGTATGAAAGGCCCAGTCACCAATGGCTAATAGTAGAGTAGTATGAAAGGCCCAGTCACCAATGGCTAATAGTAGAGTAGTATGAAAGGCCCAGTCACCAATGGCTAATAGTAGAGTAGTATGAAAGGCCCAGTCACCAATGGCTAATGGTAGAGTAGTATGAAAGGCCCAGTCACCAATGGCTAATAGTAGAGTAGTATGAAAGGCCCAGTCACCAATGGCTAATAGTAGAGTAGTGTGAAAGGCCCAGTCACCAATGGCTAATAGTAGAGTAGTATGAAAGGCCCAGTCACCAATGGCTAATAGTAGAGTAGTATGAAAGGCCCAGTCACCAATGGCTAATAGTAGAGTAGTATGAAAGGCCCAGTCACCAATGGCTAATAGTAGAGTAGTATGAAAGGCCCAGTCACCAATGGCTAATAGTAGAGTAGTATGAAAGGCCCAGTCACCAATGGCTAATGGTAGAGTAGTATGAAAGGCCCAGTCACCAATGGCTAATAGTAGAGTAGTATGAAAGGCCCAGTCACCAATGGCTAATAGTAGAGTAGTATGAAAGGCCCAGTCACCAATGGCTAATAGTAGAGTAGTATGAAAGGCCCAGTCACCAATGGCTAATAGTAGAGTAGTATGAAAGGCCCAGTCACCAATGGCTAATGGTAGAGTAGTATGAAAGGCCCAGTCACCAATGGCTAATAGTAGAGTAGTATGAAAGGCCCAGTCACCAATGGCTAATAGTAGAGTAGTGTGAAAGGCCCAGTCACCAATGGCTAATAGTAGAGTAGTATGAAAGGCCCAGTCACCAATGGCTAATAGTAGAGTAGTATGAAAGGCCCAGTCACCAATGGCTAATAGTAGAGTAGTATGAAAGGCCCAGTCACCAATGGCTAATAGTAGAGTAGTATGAAAGGCCCAGTCACCAATGGCTAATAGTAGAGTAGTATGAAAGGCCCAGTCACCAATGGCTAATGGTAGAGTAGTATGAAAGGCCCAGTCACCAATGGCTAATAGTAGAGTAGTATGAAAGGCCCAGTCACCAATGGCTAATAGTAGAGTAGTATGAAAGGCCCAGTCACCAATGGCTAATAGAGTAGTCACCAAAGCATGTGTTATTGACTCTACATATTAGTTTCTTAATTTATCTTAATCTGTCAATTTATTTTACATGCTGACAGTTTCAAATATGTCTCAAAGCGTTCACATGTCTCGAGAAATTATCAGATACGGATTATATTTACATACACGAATCACATGGATAAAAGCAAGGTCTAGGATTATGATACACCAAATATAGAATCAGGAACACCTGTATTGATGCATTCTATACCTCCAATGGTAACATCTTCGAAAATGGAGAATACTGTAAACCCACCTCGGTCCGTTATCTCGCCTGTTGTCCCAAGATGACCTTGAAGGTTGAAGTGACCCACGTACTACTTACTAAGCCGATAGAAGTCAGCCTTTAAACAGCGACCATTCCACTTTGCTCGGCCAAGCATATAAAACCCTGTTGCTGTGAAGGAAACAGCAATCATTGTGGGGGATTGTTCATGCTGTATGCACCCGTGGTAAGCCGAGAAATTGGGCCTGAGATGGAAGACGCCTGGCGTGTGGCCCCGAATTGTTATTGGTGTTTACGTTGCTGTTCCGTGACTGCCAACAGTCTACTGCCAACAGTCTACTGCCAACTCTGCCCGTGTCCCCTGGCCGCTTGACACACGAGGCCGGTTATCCACATGTATATTGGAACCTTTTATGACGTCACTTTGGAGGTCTTTAACCTGTTGTTTTGCGGTGTGACTTACAAGCAGAAATTTGTCTTTCACCTATTATCGCCCGACGCCGTGTCTCGGCAGGGTTTTCGCTATCCCGGGCCGTGTGGCACAGACAGAGATACTGCCGTGCATGGCGATAGACAACGAGGTGTTTATTGCCCCGGGACTGTTCTTTATTGCATTGCCTTGATAATGGCGGTTGCTTTCGGGGGCCGAGACTCGTGTTGAGGGAGTCGTTTTATTAAGCGAGGTTGTTTTGCCGTCGACGTGAAGTACAGTGCGTTTTGCTATGTTTTCCCCGTGACTCGGCAGTTTATTTGTCGGCGTGGCAGCCCTTCGCCTATCGAAGTGGATATGGGCCGCCGCAGATTGTTACTTCGCTCGGTGTGGAGCGGCACAGTCTGGGGTAGTTTTAAGTCCTGCCGGATTAATTTCGCCGGGCCTCGTTGTGTCTTGCTGTAAACTGGGGAGTGTAAACTGGGGAGATTTATGTCGCATTGTAGTCCTAGGTAAGACGCTATTTTAAGATGACGGAGAGGCCTAACGGCGCGTTAGGGGGTGGAGTGAGGGGTGGGGTGGGGGGGGGGGGTGAGTGAGGGGGGTCCGGTGAGTGAGGATTGGGCTTGGCTGGACTTATGTGTGTATTTAGGGACTAGGCGATACATTGTTCAAAAGTAAAAGAAGCTTGTGGGAGGGAAAGCGGACTGATTGCGATAAAGACTGGGTGAGATATTGGAGGAGGAAAGGAAGGGGAAACCAGAACAAATACGGCAGAGAACGAGCGATGGCCGCTCAAACGAATATCATCACAGCAGCGCGAGAAATGGGGGAGAAAAGGCTACTTGGAGACTAATTTAACTACACTGTATATTCAGGACGATCAGATGACTGGAGAGAAAACTGGTGATGTCAGCTGTGACTGATTAATGATGAATTTTACTGCAAAAGGAGAGAAAATACATAATTCCCGGTAGGATGCGACACCAGTTCCTTGCTTCGCACCAATACAATATTACACAGGTCTATAGCTTCCTCCACCGCTGGGCTGGTCCACCAGACGGCCTATCCCACCAGCCGGCAGCCCACCAAGGGGAGGACCTTACCAGACAATTCCCTTGAAGGATATATGGGATTTCAGTCCTTCTTCCCTCTCCCTCCTTATTACCCACACCCCCTTGCCGCCTTGCTCCGCCACCCCTTAGCCTCCCCCCCCCCGCCACCCCTTAGCCTCCCCCCCACCCCGCCTCTCCTTTCCTGCACTGCTATGGGTGGTCACGTTGGCGTCTCTTCTCGATGACAGCCCGCCTTGATGAATGGCATTGACCCATGCCGCCCTCTACCGGTTGAGATTGGCGGCGAGATAGTCGCGTGTATAGGGGGCGCTTGCCGCGCGATGGTGATGGGGAAGGCTGATTCCCTGTGCCTGGCTTCCATTGCGGAATCACAGCGCCGTGCCGGGGTCTGGCTGGCAGATATCCTTCCTCTAAGGGGACTCCCTTGATTACGTCACGACACCGCTCGTGCCATGGCAAGTCTTTTCGCCAGACAGCGCGCTTCATGCTGCTCATAGAAAATATTGCTGGATGAGTAACTTTAAGGATATTTCCCATTTCGATATCTAGGCTGCGTCAATCATACAGTCGAGACCGCCGGTTGAGGTCTTTCATCCTCGCAGGCTATAGCGAATCGTGGTGGTCTAGTTGAGCCCATATGAGCACAACATTGGCAAGAAACACCAATCCCACATGTCCACCCATGCTAAGCATGCTGTCCATGGAAACGCCACCCATCCATTACATGCCCGTCTGACCGTCTGTGTCACTTGTACATTCTAAACCCACCAAATCAGAGGTGTTTTGTGCCCGATGTCTGAAGGAAAAATGGCCACTTGATTGACTGCACTTCTCAGATACCCTGAACTGTTTGAATTATGATTGGCGTTTGGCATCATACAAATATCTTCCCATATGGGGTGGTTTCATGTATTGTCGATATATCTAGTTTATATCTGAGTTTTGCCCCTCAGGTTGTCGCAACTCTGTGGCTTTCTTATTATATTGATCACCAGCGTGGCCTAGTTCCGGTAACATGTTTACATCAAGACCATAATTTATTTTCTGGTAAATTTAAGTTAAACAGTCATTAGGTTCGCAAATAGTCACAATACCTTTGTGCAAATATAATAGGCTTTAGGCCGCACAAGGATAGGCTATGTTGTATGGGCATTAAACATCGCTCCATCTCGTGTCGGCGAGATAATCGTGTCCGAGCCAAGGTCACCTAGCAGTTTGCCTTACTCACCCCCAATATGTGCCATGCCCGTGAACTATTCTGTTCGGCCTTCTGTCTTCTTATAGGCCCATTGCGTTGTAATTGTCCATTTGTTATTGCTACAGTAGTTACGGTTAATAGCTTCATTGCATGTGAGCAACACTGAGATGTCTGCCAGTTTGGATGCACATCTTTTAAACGACCAGACTTAGACTAACGTAACGGTAGAACCGCCGTTGCGTGTCTATGCGGTGTGCAGTTGCAGGACCCAGAATCCCTCCGTTTGGCTATTTATAGAAACGCTTCAGCACGCACTGGCTGTTCTACGGTACTCCGGCGGCCGGCCTCCCGGGGCCTGCAAACCACTACGCATTGCAGCGCACTGGCGGTTCTACGGTACTCAGGCGGCCGGCCTCCCGGGGCCTGCAAACCACTACGCATTACAGCGCACTGGCGGTTCTACGGTACTCAGGCGGCCGGCCTCCCGGGGCCTGCAAACCACTACGCATTACAACGCAACGGCGGTTTACAGTATACCACATCTACTGATGTCATTTTGACCTAACATGTTTGCACATAGCTTCCGTCGTGACTAAGCCGTCATAGGCAGTCATTAGAACCACCCCCATTTGATAACAGTCGACCTAGATGTTCTTGTGTCAGTCCCCCACGTCTCCGCGATGTCATTATACGGCATGAAATAAGAGCCTCAACAAACCTGGCCTGAAGACATGTCGTCCGCGGGATACCGTACTGCCCTGTGCCATTGTACCCGGGTGCCGTCCCCCAAGCAGCCCCCCCCACCGCCCCCTCCCCCCACCCACCCCCCACCCACCCCCGTCTCTCAGCTTGGGCCTTCCTTTCTTTCGTCTCCCTATCGGCAGTATAAAAGGATGTTGATGATAAACGTTGAGATGTGGATTCCGTAGATTAATGGCGGCGCCCTTTGTTAAGGCCTAGCCGCCCCATCAGTATGCGGCATGGTCGTCCATACGGCAGAGCGGGGTGGGGCGGGTGCGGGGGGGTGGGGGGCAAGGGGCTGAAGCTTCCCCTAGAATGGACGCGGACCGCGGACGGTGAACGGTTTGTCTTGGCATCCAAACCTTATCACGGCGCATCGCATTCCTGTCCACGTACGACCACTGGGGTGGCGGCCCGGGGGTGGCTGTCCGTCCATTAGTACTCAGGGTGACCACTGGAGTGGCGGCCCGGGGGTGGCTGTCCGTCCATTAGTACTCAGGGTGACCCCTGGAGTGGCGGCCCGGGGGTGGCTGTCCGTCCATTAGTACTCAGGGTGACCACTGAAGTGGCGGCCCGGGGGTGGCTGTCCGTCCATTAGTACTCAGGGTGACCACTGGAGTGGCGGCCCGGGGGTGGCTGTCCGTCCATTAGTACTCAGGGTGACCACTGGAGTGGCGGCCCGGGGGTGGCTGTCCGTCCATTAGTACTCAGGGTGACCACTGGAGTGGCGGCCCGGGGGTGGCTGTCCGTCCATTAGTCTCAGGGTGACCACTGGAGTGGCGGCCCGGGGGTGGCTGTCCGTCCATTAGTACTCAGGGTGACCACTGGAGTGGCGGCCCGGGGGTGGCTGTCCGTCCATTAGTCTCAGGGTGACCACTGGAGTGGCGGCCCGGGGGTGGCTGTCCGTCCATTAGTACTCAGGGTGACCACTGGAGTGGCGGCCCGGGGGTGGCTGTCCGTCCATTAGTCTCAGGGTGACCACTGGAGTGGCGGCCCGGGGGTGGCTGTCCGTCCATTAGTACTCAGGGTGACCACTGGAGTGGCGGCCCGGGGGTGGCTGTCCGTCCATTAGTACTCAGGGTGACCACTGGAGTGGCGGCCCGGGGGTGGCTGTCCGTCCATTAGTCTCAGGGTGACCACTGGAGTGGCGGCCCGGGGGTGGCTGTCCGTCCATTAGTACTCAGGGTGACCACTGGAGTGGCGGCCCGGGGGTGGCTGTCCGTCCATTAGTCTCAGGGTGACCACTGGAGTGGCGGCCCGGGGGTGGCTGTCCGTCCATTAGTACTCAGGGTGACCACTGGAGTGGCGGCCCGGGGGTGGCTGTCCGTCCATTAGTCTCAGGGTGACCACTGGAGTGGCGGCCCGGGGGTGGCTGTCCGTCCATTAGTACTCAGGGTGACCACTGGAGTGGCGGCCCGGGGGTGGCTGTCCGTCCATTAGTCTCAGGGTGACCACTGGAGTGGCGGCCCGGGGGTGGCTGTCCGTCCATTAGTACTCAGGGTGACCACTGGAGTGGCGGCCCGGGGGTGGCTGTCCGTCCATTAGTCTCAGGGTGACCACTGGAGTGGCGGCCCGGGGGTGGCTGACCGTCCATTAGTACTCAGGGTGACCACTGGAGTGGCGGCCCGGGGGTGGCTGTCCGTCCATTAGTACTCAGGGTGACCACTGGAGTGGCGGCCCGGGGGTGGCTGTCCGTCCATTAGTACTCAGGGTGACCACTGGAATGGCGGCCCGGGTGTGGCTGTCCGTCCATTAGTACTAAGGGTGACCACTCTGGGACCCCTGTCACCCTGCTCTGGCACCCCTGTCACCCCTGCTCTGGCATCCCTGTCACCCCTGCTCTGGCATCCCTGTCACCCCTGCTCTGGCATCCCTGTCACCCCTGCTCTGGCATCCCTGTCACCCCTGCTCTGGCACCCCTAGCACCCCTGCTCTTGCATCCCTGTCAACCCTGCTCTGGCACTCCGAGCACCCCTGCGCGGGCACCCATGTCACCCCTGCTCTGGCATCCCTGTCACCCCTGCTCTGGCATCCCTGTCACCCCTGCTCTGGCACCCATGTCACCCCTGCTCTGGCACCCCTAGCACCCTTGCTTTTGCATCCCTGTCAACCCTGCTCTGGCACCCCTGTTACCCCTGCTCTGGCATCTCTGTGACCCCTGCTCTGGCACCCCTGTCACCCCTGCTCTGGCACCCCTGTCACCCCTGCTCTGGCATCTCTGTGACCCCTGCTCTGGCACCCCTGTCACCCCTGCTCTGGCACCCCTGTCACCCCTGCTCTGGCATCTCTGTGACCCCTGCTCTGGCACCCCTGTCACCCCTGCTCTGGCACCCCTGTCACCCCTGCTCTGGCATCTCTGTGACCCCTGCTCTGGCACCCCTGTCACCCCTGCTCTGGCACCCCTGTCACCCCTGCTCTGGCATCTCTGTGACCCCTGCTCTGGCACCCCTGTCACCCTTGCTCTGGCATCCCTGTCACCCCTGCTCTGGCACCCCTGTCACCCCTGCTCTGGCACCCCTGTCACCCCTGCTCTGGCACCCCTGTCACCCCTGCTCTGGCACCCCTAGCACCCCTGCTTTTGCATCCCTGTCACCCCTGCTCTGGCGTCTCTGTGACCCCTGCTCTGGCACCCCTGTCACCCCTGCTCTGGCACCCCTGTCACCCCTGCTCTTGCATCCCTGTCACCCCTGCTCTGGCATCTCTGTGACCCCTGCTCTGGCACCCCTGTCACCCCTGCTCTGGCACTCCTGTCACCCCTGCTCTGGCACCCCTAGCACCCCTGCTCTTGCATCCCTGTCACCCCTGCTCTGGCATCTGTGTGACCCCTGCTCTGGCACCCCTGTCACCCCTGCTCTGGCACTCCTGTCCTTGTAGGCGTTGAGGTCTGCGAGTGGAGAGCGACACAGGAGTGTAGTAGCCACACAGTCCGGATGGAGGTATAGAGGGTGGGAGCACCCTCCTGTGTGTTGGAGGGGGGGGGGGGGGTGTACAGCTGTAGGTTGACGGGTAGGGGTGGGGAGAGGAAGGGAATATGGCCTTCCTTAGATTGATGGTCAACCTGACACCCGTCGTTTGTCGGATGGTAGGTTTGACGAGCCTGGAGGGGTCGGTGGCTCTGTGATGGAGGGGCCCCCAGATAACTGCTTCTCACCTCCATATATAAACCGGGCCAAGTCTACCCGTAAATGACCCACACAGAAATGGCTCCAGTCTGGGTCTCTGAGGGATGAGTCTCTGCCTGGTACCAAGCCAATCTGCTTCCTAGGCGTTAGAGCCACTTTGGTTCTTGTTCATTCCTGGGTCGGATATATCCCCATCTTGTGATGAGACAGGGTGGCAGAGGGGCGCTGGCCTAGTCTACCCACAGCTGACGATTATGTTTCCATTGTACATTTATCGATGCATACTCATATATACAATTAATGAAATATAATATAGAATGATGGTAATGGTAATATAATATAGAATGGTGGTAATTGTAATATAATATAGAATGGTGGTCATTGTGATATAAATATGGAATGCTGGTAATTGTAATATAATATAGAATGGTGGTCATTGTGATATAAATATGGAATGCTGGTAATTGTAATATAATATAGAATGGTGGTCATTGTGATATAAATATGGAATGTAATATGATACAGAATAGTATTTGTTAGTTTACATTTATGTACGATGGCATAAAGGCGAACCCGGACATCTGAAAGTGCGACCTCACTGACCATGCTGACAGGACCATACATATATGACGATGGCTCCCAGTGAGGCCTGTAGGTGGCCTGTGCACTCTCGGGTGTACACACCACCGACAGCTCGTCGCACAACCTGCCAGGGACCACGCCGTACAGTTGTCTGGGTGTTTTGTTCTGTGCGGTGTGAGTAGCACAGAGAGAGAGCCGCACCGTGTCACTAACTCGGACCCTCACTCTGCTGCCGGCCGCTAGGGGCGCTTCACAAAGAAAGCCAATCATTTCTAGGTAAGAAGGTCCTCTCCTAAAAACTCAGATTGAAGAAGATTGAATTTGGCCAAGTCTGGCGAGAATAGGTTCCCTCTGCGTCAGGAATACTTGTGGGATTGGAGTGGTGGGCAAGGGGGGTGGGGGGGGGTGCATGGGGCCGTGGGTAGTTATTTGATTGGTTCGTTGGTCGATAAGGTTGTGCCGGGCGGAGGCGGTGCTTATCACATGAAGACGAGAGCAAAACTCGGGTGAGCCTGGGTTCTTGGCGAGGTGTAAAGCCTTGGTGGTCAGCTGGGTGAGAAGCCCCGCTAGACAGGCACTGTCAGCTCAGACACTGTCAGCCCAGGCACTGTCCCAGGCCCAGGCACTGCCAGCCCAGGCACTGCCAGCCCAGGCACTGGCCCAGGCACTGCCAGCCCAGGCACTGGCCCATGCCCAGGCACTGCCAGCCCAGGCAGCAGTCGGCCCAGGCACTGCCAGCCCAGGCACTGGCCCAGGCCCAGGCACTGGCCCAGGCCCAGGCACTGGCCCAGGCCCAGGCACTCCCAGCCCAGGCACTGTTCCAGGCCCAGGCACTGCCAGCCCAGGCACTGGCCCAGGCCCAGGCACTCCCAGCCCAGGCACTGTCCCAGGCCCAGGCACTGCCAGCCCAGGCACTGGCCAAGGCCCAGGCACTGCCAGCCCAGGCAGCAGTCGGCCCAGGCACTGCCGGCCCAGGCACTGGCCCAGGCCCAGGCACTGCCGGCCCAGGCAGCAGTCGGCCCAGGCACTGGCCCAGGCCCAGGCACTGCCGGCCCAGGCAGCAGTCGGCCCAGGCACTGCCAGCCCAGGCACTGGCCCAGGCCAAGGCAATGCCAGC
>OZ025265.1:5885645-6060272 GCA_964019135.1 Arenicola marina | reverse complement strand
CCCCATCTTGTGATGAGACAGGGTGGCAGAGGGGCGCTGGCCTAGTCTACCCACAGCTGACGATTATGTTTCCATTGTACATTTATCGATGCATACTCATATATACAATTAATGAACATATAATATAGAATGATGGTAATGGTAATATAATATAGAATGGTGGTAATTGTAATATAATATAGAATGGTGGTCATTGTGATATAAATATGGAATGCTGGTAATTGTAATATAATATAGAATGGTGGTCATTGTGATATAAATATGGAATGCTGGTAATTGTAATATAATATAGAATGGTGGTCATTGTGATATAAATATGGAATGTAATATGATACAGAATAGTATTTGTTAGTTTACATTTATGTACGATGGCATAAAGGCGAACCCGGACATCTGAAAGTGCGACCTCACTGACCATGCTGACAGGACCATACATATATGACGATGGCTCCCAGTGAGGCCTGTAGGTGGCCTGTGCACTCTCGGGGTGTACACACCACCGACAGCTCGTCGCACAACCTGCCAGGGACCACGCCGTACAGTTGTCTGGGTGTTTTGTTCTGTGCGGTGTGAGTAGCACAGAGAGAGAGCCGCACCGTGTCACTAACTCGGACCCTCACTCTGCTGCCGGCCGCTAGGGGCGCTTCACAAAGAAAGCCAATCATTTCTAGGTAAGAAGGTCCTCTCCTAAAAACTCAGATTGAAGAAGATTGAATTTGGCCAAGTCTGGCGAGAATAGGTTCCCTCTGCGTCAGGAATACTTGTGGGATTGGAGTGGTGGGCAAGGGGGGTGGGGGGGGGGGTGCATGGGGCCGTGGGTAGTTATTTGATTGGTTCGTTGGTCGATAAGGTTGTGCCGGGCGGAGGCGGTGCTTATCACATGAAGACGAGAGCAAAACTCGGGTGAGCCTGGGTTCTTGGCGAGGTGTAAAGCCTTGGTGGTCAGCTGGGTGAGAAGCCCCGCTAGACAGGCACTGTCAGCTCAGACACTGTCAGCCCAGGCACTGTCCCAGGCCCAGGCACTGCCAGCCCAGGCACTGCCAGCCCAGGCACTGGCCCAGGCACTGCAAGCCCAGGCACTGGCCCATGCCCAGGCACTGCCAGCCCAGGCAGCAGTCGGCCCAGGCACTGCCAGCCCAGGCACTGGCCCAGGCCCAGGCACTGGCCCAGGCCCAGGCACTCCCAGCCCAGGCACTGTTCCAGGCCCAGGCACTGCCAGCCCAGGCACTGGCCCAGGCCCAGGCACTCCCAGCCCAGGCACTGTCCCAGGCCCAGGCACTGCCAGCCCAGGCACTGCCAGCCCAGGCAGCAGTCGGCCCAGGCACTGCCGGCCCAGGCACTGGCCCAGGCCCAGGCACTGCCGGCCCAGGCAGCAGTCGGCCCAGGCACTGGCCCAGGCCCAGGCACTGCCGGCCCAGGCAGCAGTCGGCCCAGGCACTGCCAGCCCAGGCACTGGCCCAGGCCAAGGCAATGCCAGCCCAGGCAGCAGTCGGCCCAGGCACTGCCGGCCAGACGTGTCACTGCCGTTGTCTCTCGCCTCATCCGTAGATATCCGGGGTCAGGTATTCATGGTATTTGTTTTTTTCTTTATTTTCTCGTTGGCTGTCATACTAACTCAGATGGAAATCTGGAGGCTGACGAGGGGATGACTGGCTGTGAATATTAACTAGGTATGTTGTTGATGCCCGGGGACTTGAACGCACAGCAGTTAACGATGTTGGTCCAAGTCTGCATATACAGCTGCGACAAAAGACAGCGACATACGAATCTTGGTGAAAAAAAACGGAATTTAACGTTGGTCATCTGCGGCTAAAACGCTTTGACATTCACAGAATAGATTCCTGGCTTAATATAAGTTTATGCTTATTATAACCCAATATACGAAAAAAAAATCTCCTGAAATGACTTCTTACAATGGTAATTCGCTAAGCCTGTTGAACTGTTGTGTTAGCTGACCAGATGCACCACTATGACGACCAGTACACCGCCACCGAGTGCAGTAGTTACTACTCAGCCCATATGTGTGTGCCTTATAAGAGAACTAGATCTCTGTCACCGATGGCACATCTCAGCGACGACCACACGACGCACACTGTCGGCGATAACCCGTCGACGCCGGGCAGTAAAGATAAAATAGCGACGTTAATGCTGAACGCCGACACGGATTAGGTCTCCCGTTTACTGCGGCAGGAGAGGGCCTTCGGGATATCAAACAGAAACGGGACTCCTTTTAGCGGGGGGGGGGCTGCCGTACGGAGTGGGAGGTGAGGGGGGCTGCCGTGGCGTGCTGCCGTACGGGGTGGGAGGTGTGTGTGTGTGGGTGGGGGGGGGGCTGCCGTACGGGGTGGGAGATGTGTGGGGGGGGGGGGCTGCCGTACGGGGTGGGAGGTGGAGTCATTGGATGGGCGGCGCCGACTTTCATGTTCTCATCGCAGGTGGAAAGGGAAGGGAGAGGGGTTAGGTGGAGTGAGGAGGTGGGAGATGGTGTGTGGTTGGGTGGAGTGACGAGGGGGGAGATGGTGTAGGGCTGGGTGGAGTGATGAGGTGGGAGATGGTGTGGGGTTAGGTGGAGTGATGAGGGGGGAGATGGTGTGGGGTTGGGTGGAGTGAGGAGGTGGGAGATGGTGTGTGGTTGGGTGGAGTGATGAGGTGGGAGATGGTGTGGGGTTAGGTGGAGTGATGAGGGGGGAGATGGTGTGGGGTTGGGTGGAGTGAGGAGGTGGGAGATGGTGTGTGGTTGGGTGGAGTGATGAGGGGGGAGATGGTGTGGGGTTGGGTGGAGTGAGGAGGTGGGAGATGGTGGGGGGTTGGGTGGAGTGATGAGGGGGGAGATGGTGTGGGGTTAGGTGGAGTGAGGAGGTGGGAGATGGTGTGGGGTTGGGTGGAGTGACGAGGTGGGAGATGGTGTGGGGTTGGGTGGAGTGAGGAGGTGGGAGATGGTGCGGGGTTAGGTGGAGTGACGAGGGGGGAGATGGTGTGGGGTTAGGTGGAGTGAGGAGGTGGGAGATGGTGTGGGGTTGGGTGGAGTGACGAGGTGGGAGATGGTGTGGGGTTAGGTGGAGTGAGGAGGTGGGAGATGGTGTGTGGTTGGGTGGAGTGATGAGGGGGGAGATGGTGTGGGGTTGGGTGGAGTGAGGAGGTGGGAGATGGTGTGGGGTTGGGTGGAGTGACGAGGTGGGAGATGGTGTGGGGTTAGGTGGAGTGAGGAGGTGGGAGATGGTGTGGGGTTGGGTGGAGTGACGAGGTGGGAGATGGTGTGGGGTTGGGTGGAGTGAGGAGGTGGGAGATGGTGTGTGGTTGGGTGGAGTGATGAGGGGGGAGATGGTGTGGGGTTGGGTGGAGTGAGGAGGTGGGAGATGGTGTGGGGTTGGGTGGAGTGACGAGGTGGGAGATGGTGTGGGGTTAGGTGGAGTAAGGAGGTGGGAGATGGTGTGGGGTTGGGTGGAGTGACGAGGTGGGAGATGGTGTGGGGTTGGGTGGAGTGAGGAGGTGGGAGATGGTGCGGGGTTAGGTGGAGTGACGAGGGGGGAGATGGTGTGGGGTTAGGTGGAGTGAGGAGGTGGGAGATGGTGTGGGGTTGGGTGGAGTGACGAGGTGGGAGATGGTGTGTGGTTGGGTGGAGTGACGAGGTGGGAGATGGTGCGGGGTTGGGTGGAGTGACGAGGGGGGAGATGGTGTGGGGTTAGGTGGAGTGATGAGGTGGGAGATGGTGCGGGGTTGGGTGGAGTGACGAGGGGGGAGATGGTGTGTGGTTGGGTGGAGTGATGAGGGGGGAGATGGTGTGGGGTTGGGTGGAGTGAGGAGGTGGGAGATGGTGTGGGGTTGGGTGGAGTGAGGAGGTGGGAGATGGTGTGGGGTTGGGTGGAGTGACGAGGTGGGAGATGGTGTGGGGTTGGGTGGAGTGAGGAGGTGGGAGATGGTGTGGGGTTGGGTGGAGTGAGGAGGTGGGAGATGGTGTGGGGTTGGGTGGAGTGAGGAGGTGGGAGATGGTGTGGGGTTGGGTGGAGTGAGGAGGTGGGAGATGGTGTGGGGTTGGGTGAAGTGAGGAGGTGGGAGATGGTGTGTGGTTGGGTGGAGTGAGGAGGTGGGAGATGGTGTGGGGTTGGGTGGAGTGAGGAGGTGGGAGATGGTGTGGGGTTGGGTGGAGTGAGGAGGTGGGAGATGGTGTGGGGTTGGGTGGAGTGAGGAGGTGGGACATGGTGTAGGGTTGGGTGGAGTGATGAGGTGGGAGATGGTGTAGGGTTGGGTGGAGTGAGGAGGTGGGAGATGGTGTGGGGTTGGGTGGAGTGAGGAGGTGGGAGATGGTGTGGGGTTGGGTGGAGTGAGGAGGTGGGAGATGGTGTAGGGTTGGGTGGAGTGATGAGGTGGGATATGGTGTGGGGTTGGGTGGAGTGATGAGGTGGGAGATGGTGGGGGGTTGGGTGGAGTGATGAGGTGGGAGATGGTGTGGGGTTGGGTGGAGTGATGAGGTGGGAGATGTGGTGTAGGGTTGGGTGGAGTGATGAGGTGGGAGATGGTGTAGGGTTGGGTGGAGTGAGGAGGTGGGAGATGGTGTGTGGTTGGGTGGAGTGACGAGGTGGGAGATGGTGTAGGGTTGGGTGGAGTGATGAGGTGGGAGATGGTGTGGGGTTGAGTGGAGTGATGAGGTGGGAGATGGTGTGGAGTTGGGTGGAGTGAGAAGGTGGGAGATGGTGTGTGGTTGGGTGGAGTGATGAGGGGGGAGATGGTGTGGGGTTGAGTGGAGTGATGAGGTGGGAGATGGTGTGGGGTTGGGTGGAGTGAGGAGGTGGGAGATGGTGTGTGGTTGGGTGGAGTGAGGAGGTGGGAGATGGTGGGGGGTTGGGTGGAGTGAGGAGGTGGGAGATGGTGTGGGGTTGGGTGCAGTGAGGAGGTGGGAGATGGTGCGGTGGGGGGAGGGACATTCGAAACTTAATGCGGATAATGCTGATGTGGAGAAGCCATTTGGTGATGATTTAGAAACGAGGATTGACGTTCAAAAGGGGGTGGGAGTGGGGGTGGGGGGGGGGTCATTCATGCTCTGTAAACGTCGAAATGTCATTCGCTATCAAGGTCCTAGCGCCAATAAGCGACTTCGATTGCACAGCGAAGAGGGGGGGGGGTAAATATTCTTGGGATGTAGTCTTCAATACCAGCATTGAGTTGGTCCATGGTGAGGCCTGGGGTGTGGGGAGTGGGGAGTGGCAGAGCGATACAATGAGATTGAGGTGGGGTGAGAGAAGGGGGCGGGGCGGTCTGTTTAGTGGGGTGACAGTTAGGGGGCGCGCTATGGGGAACCATAGGCCGATGGCCCGGAATTGGGGCGACGTCTGGTGGAAAATCCTTCGTGGGGGGGGAGGGGGGCGGGGGCACTTGGCGGCCGTGGGGTGAGGCTGAATTGAAGGTTGCTTGGGGTCTCTGGTGGCGGCTGGGTGATGACGGCTGGGTGTCAGGACCCCCCTCCCCCTATGCCTGCGGGAGGTAAATCTCCCCATAACGTTGTCGTTATGACCCATTACCATACCGCCCTATAAAACCACACAAATCTCCATATTTTATAGCAGCGCTTATTTCTGCTGGCGAATAGAGGTGAAAATCAATGCCGGGCTTTATGTGGGCTCCTCGTTACCCAGTCAGCAGAATGAGGGAGCAATGGGCAAAACATGGACCGAGCCGTAAACCGACGGAAAGGCCCACCTAGCATGTTATTTTTTTCGCTTTCGTCGTCTCGTTGCATGTCTCTGAAAGGAATGCAATGGTGTGACAGGGTTAAGCGGCGGCCTCCACTGCCGTGACAACCTGTCCCGCCACGTCCAGTCATTAAATGGTTCCATTGTGGAGCTACTGCTGTCGAGACCTGACAACGGTTAGGATAATCTCGCACTGCAAGGCTGGAGTGCACAGTTATGTATTCTTACAAGGCGTTATTGTAATTAGGCCAATACAGCTATTGACCTGCCACTGGCTACCGCTGGCATTAGGCCTCACCTTACGTGTTCCTCCCCCTGCAGGCGCTGTCTGGTCGGCTCGTGCCGCCACAAGGTGCCACTCGCAGGCTCTGATACACGTCTTCAAATCGACGCTAATGACATTGGTGTAGGTAGCGTTCTGCCAACAAGGTGTGGGAATTTCTCTGTAACTCTCGATTTGTGGTTTAATGTGGTTTCCTGTATTAACGTTGCCCGTTTCCCTTACCCAGCATACTTTACCCCATGAACCCTTGCCCAGTATATATTAGCCCGTGAACCCTTGCCCGTTATACTTTACCCCGTGAACCCTTGCCCAGTATACTTTACCCCGTGAACCCCTGCCCGGTATACTTTACCCCGTGAACCCTTGCCCAGTATACTTTACCCCGTGAACCCTTGCCCAGTATATATTATCCCGTGAACCCTTGCCCGTTATACTTTACCCCGTGAACCCTTGCCCAGTATACTTTACCCCGTGAACCCTTGCCCAGTATACTTTACCTCGTGAACCCTTGCCCAGTATACTTTACCCCCATGAACCGTTGCCCAGTATACTTTACCCCGTGAACTCTTGCCCAGTATACTTTACCCCGTGAACCCTTGCTCAGTATATATTAGCCCGTGAACCCTTGCCCAGTATACTTTACCCCATGAACCCTTGCCCAGTATACTTTACCCCGTGAACCCTTGCCCAGTATACTTTACCCCGTGAACCCCTGCCCGGTATACTTTACCCCGTGAACCCTTGCCCAGTATACTTTACCCCGTGAACCCTTGCCCAGTATATATTAGCCCGTGAACCCTTGCCCGTTATACTTTACCCCGTGAACCCTTGCCCAGTATATATTAGCCCGTGAACCCTTGCCCAGTATACTTTACCTCGTGAACCCTTGCCCAGTATACTTTACCCCATGAACCCTTGCCCAGTATACTTTACCCCGTGAACCCTTGCCCAGTATACTTTACCCCGTGAACCCTTGCCCAGTATATATTAGCCCGTGAACCCTTGCCCGTTATACTTTACCCCGTGAACCCTGGCCCAGTATACATTACCCCATGAACCCTTGCCCAGTATACTTTACCCCGTGAACCCTTGCCCAGTATACTTTACCCCGTGAACCCTTGCCCAGTATATATTAGCCCGTGAACCCTTGCCCAGTATACTTTACCCCGTGAACCCTTGCCCAGTATATATTACCCCGTGAACCCTTGCCCAGTATACCTTACCCCGTGAACCCTTGCCTAGTATACTTTACCCCGTGAACCCTTGCCCGGTATATATTACCCCGTGAACCCTTGCCCAGTATACCTTACCCCGTGAACCCTTGCCCAGTGTATATTACCCCGTGAACCCTTGCCCAGTATACCTTACCCCGTGAACCCTTGCCCAGTATACCTTACCCCGTGAACCCTTGCCCGGTATATATTAGCCCGTGAACCCTTGCCCGGTGTACTTTACCCCGTGAACCCTTGCCCGGTATACTTTACCTCGTGAACCCTTGCCCGGTATATATTAGCCCGTGAACCCTTGCCCGGTGTACTTTACCCCGTGAACCCTTGCCCAGTATACTTTACCTCGTGAACCCTTGCCCGGTATATATTAGCCCGTGAACCCTTGCCCAGTATACTTTACCCCGTGAACCCTTGCCCAGTATACTTTACCCCATGAACCCTTGCCCGGTGTACTTTACCCCGTGGCCCTGAGGCCCGAGCCCTGTGGTCCATCCATTGATCGCCTGTTGCCACACCTGTTTGGTCAGCGGATAGCGGTGGGTATTCTGGGAGGCCAGTGTGTGGGTGGAGGAAGGAGACCGCCAGGGTTTAGGTGGGTGCTAGGGTAGTCTCCCAGCCAGCCCGGGGCATGTCTCAGTAAGCGCGCGGATGGGGCGCCGAGGGGGGGGGGCAGGAATGATGACGCTGGTTACAAGATGCAGGTGCCCGCCCGCCCGCCTGTCCGTCGCCCCCCCCCCCCCTTCCCACCCCCCGTTCTACCATCACACAGACCCAGTTACCCAGCAAGCAGTGATCGGCAGTGACAAAGGCAAAGTGAGGGATGCTTGATGAAGATCTTATTCAGTAGCTGTCAGTGTGTGGCGGCTGCTGTCCCTGCTGCCGCTGGTGGTGGTGGTGATGGACGTGACGGAGATGATGGTGGCGTTGCCACTGAGGAAAGAGGATGTCCTGCTCCTCCGTCCCTTTCTTCCTCATCCGTTATCAGCGCTGCCAGCCGGTGTAGCGAGCCGCTCCGTGCTGGCCGTGCCGCTCCCCGCTGGCCGGGCCGCTGGCGCACCTTGTCCAGTCTATAGTTAGCCCTGCCTGCCTGCCTGCCTGCCTGCCTGCCTGCCAACCAACTTACCCAGTTCGTCACTCCGTCGCCGAGTAAGGCAGGCTGGCATACAGACACACATATATTTATATACATATATACATGTGTACATATATATAGAGGGCGGGGCCATCTCTCACCCCGCCGCCGGCTTGGAGACAACACGCCCTTTGCCTAAACTGTCCTCGTGGCGAGGATCGCGCCTCGTTGTGGCTGGAGGCCGCCTCGCGGACGTGCGACCCGGCTCACCATGGCGACACCGTGAGGCGGCGGCCTCCCTGTATCTGGCGCCAGTTATATCCGCGCAGGCGGGGTGTCGAGGCGAGGGACCGTCGACGCCTGCCCCAGGGCCGAGCAAGCATTAGCCTCAATTCAACGGTCGTCAGGTTGTTAATTAGCTCCGCTGATGAGACGCCGGTAGTTAGACAGATCGCGCCGGCACCCCATCACAGGCCGGCCTAATGCGGGGTGCAGGCAGGCGGGGTGGGGGGGGGGCGGATGTGTAGTGCTGGCGCCGTCGTCGCCTGCCCCTTCCCGCCGTCACCGAGACCGCTGTCACCGTCAGCCTGGCCAACCGTGGGCTGTGGGGTCCGCCCGACCTGGGCGCGTTAAGCCGTCGCCGTGGCCATATCCGGCGGTGATTTCTCTGGCGCTTCATCCACCCACTCCGTGGTTTACCGTGCTGTCATTTAGCGATAGGCGCGTCAGGCTTACGTGCTATCAGCATTGCGCTCTCTCCTGTACACTTGTGGAAGTATTGCCCTGGGGTAGCGTATACGCCAAGTATTTGGTTTTCACCGGTCATCACACCGTGAGGAAGTCTCCTACTACCGGGGTGATGAGCTATTGTCTGCTGGTGGTTACTGGGCGCGGCGCCCTCCCAGCCTTGGCCGCCCCGTCCATTGGCCGCCTGGAGTGCTAACCCCACTGGATACAACAGACACCGGGATATACAGGGCATAGCTTGGATATATGACCACAGCCTGCTGGGGAGGCGCCTGTCAGAGGATATCATGCCGCTCCAACAGCCAGCATCCTGTCTCAGATATGTTCTCAGTAGTGACTGAGGAGATGTTTACCGTTTATTGTTACAGTATTGATTTTTTTATTGAATGCTGAGTTTGATTGTCGTGGTGGCGGTTGGGGGGGTGGGGGGAGGGGGGCAGGCTATTGTTGCAACAGTCCTACAGGTATGGATATTCCATGCAATATTGTGATAAGCATTGCGTGCGTCACTTGTGGTAGCTAACGAAACGGAATCAGGTTATCGCGTGCTGAAAGCTAGATTCTTCTGATTTAGGTTCGCCTGGTGCCCCAGATGTTTCAAGGTCATATGCCTTGCTGCACATTCTGTGCCACGGTCCGAGTGACCGCTGTGTGTGCGTGCTGGCCTACGGCAACACAGGCGGCCACCCACCAGTCGTACACTGGCGGCCACCCACCAGTCGTACACTGGCGGCCATCCACCAGTCTTACACTGGCGGCCACCCACCAGTCATACACTGGCGGCCACCCACCAGTCATACACTGGCGGCCATCCATCAGTCGTACACTGGCGGCCATCTACCAGTCGTACACAGGCGGCCATCCATCAGTCGTACACTGGCGGCCACCCACCAGTCGTACACAGGCGGCCACCCACCAGTCGTACACTGGCGGCCATCCATCAGTCGTACACTGGCGGCCATCTACCAGTCGTACACAGGCGGACATCCATCAGTCGTACACTGGCGGCCACCCACCAGTCGTACACAGGCGGCCATCCATCAGTCGTACACTGGCGGCCACCCACCAGTCGTACACTGGCGGCCACCCACCAGTCGTACACTGGCGGCCATCCATCAGTCGTACACTGGCGGCCATCTACCAGTCGTACACAGGCGGCCACCCACCAGTCGTACACAGGCGGCCATCCACCAGGCGTACACAGGCGGCCATCTACCAGTCGTACACAGGCGGCCACCCACCAGTCGTACACAGGCGGCCATCCATCAGTCGTACACTGGCGGCCACCCACCAGTCGTACACAGGCGGCCATCCACCAGGCGTACACCGGCGGCCATCTACCAGTCGTACACAGGCGGCCACTCACCAGTCGTACACATGCGGCCACCCACCAGTCGTACACTGGCGGCCACTCACCAGTCTTACACTGGCGGCCACCCACCAGTCGTACACAGGCGGCCATCCACCAGTCGTACACAGGCGGCCATCCACCAGTCGTACACTGGAGGCCACCCACCAGTCGTACACAGGCGGCCCTCTCTTATCGGTCATTGCAATAAGAGTGCAGTGCAATTTGCATCGATTTTTTGCCCTTTTAGCGCGATGTAAAGATATTTTGACAGGTGTTTCCGGCCAAATATTCGCCTCAATCTTTCCAAAAATTAACTGGGACTACGTTCACTGACGAAGGCTTTCAAGATGGCGGTCTATGTGGCTGCTGTAGCAGATGTTCGTGATGCATACTCGATATGTGTGAAGGTGATAACACCTCGCGATGTACACTAGGGTGTACCTTAACGATAGATCACTGCATGGTCATCATTTTTGCCATACTATGCCACATCTATTGCCTGATCGCAAGTGGACGTGGACAACGAAACGTCCAGTGTTCGAACCATCATTATGGCATTGCCCACGTCCAGAAGTGCTCGCTGTTTGATTCCCAGTATGGCTCTGCATAATGGTCTGTGATGGGTGGAGTCGTTCTGCCATCTCTGCCCCCTCTCACACACACCTGTGTATGTCTGTGACCGCCTCACCGCACCCGCCTGGTCGTATCCAACCCACGTATCCATGGAGCAACAGATCACACCCTTAACAATCCACGCTGATGAAAGGTCTGCGATCTTGATGCTTATAATGGTCCTCGCTTTGTCTAGACGTTCCTTGCAGTGACGACACATACGCCCCCCCCTCCCGCTGCCCCCCCCCCACCCCCTCCCCTTATACCTCTCCCTCTGTCTCTCTCTCGTGCTGGCAAGCCCTGCCACAATTACGCAGTATTCCTAGATTTGATTTCCTGGTTGGTGCACTTTCCCAACATGTGTATTTACATATCGTTTGCTTACCAACACCAGGCGTTGCTTAGCAACACCACATCTCGAAACAAGTACGTGAGTGTTGTGACGCAAGCCGTGACGTACAGACGATAGGTCTGGGATTGGTCGTCAACCTTTGTTTTGATCAGTCGTGTAGATTCCCAGAGTTTTTGCAACAGCAAATACGTCTGGAATCGTTTGATGTTAAACGCGACCTATGTTATTGCCATGACAACCGCTCGTTGCTAGGCATGATAAGAGCACGCCTCAGTTTCCACGGCGCAAATCGTTGTACCATAAATAGCGTAGATTGCACGAGGGATGACGTCACTCTGCCAATACTCTGAGCAGCTGTCAACCTCGTGTCGCTGTCAGCGGGTGGTTTTTTTTTTCTTTCTGAGAACAAGTGATTAATCCGTATCTCTCGTGACAAAGCGCGTGTACCTTGTGCGTCCGGGCCGCTGATATGTGCTCTATGGCGGAGCCCCGGCAGCCGGCAGCGCGTTCTTTGCACCCTCTCGCATGTCATGTCCCTCTGGTCCCTGCATCCACACAGCTGTCTTCATGGCTGGCTTCTTTCCCTCTCGCCTTCCTCCCCATTCACTATTGTCATACGGTGTCGCCTGCCTGGTGATGGTGTATCAGGGGGGGGGGGGGGGCGTCTCCAAGCTATAACAAGATACGTGTTATACGCCTAGGTGGCGCTACAATCAGGGTGGTATTTTCGCGTTTTCGTGTTCTTTTTGTCATGACATGGTTTACTGTTGGACAACTTGTTTCACATCAATGTCATGATTAAAACGGTCTGTGTTGCAAGGTCCAACTTTGCTGCAGTTGAACTCCCGATTACCAGTTTTAGAACAACGTGAAGAAAACAGTCGTACCGTGGCCGCAAACGCTATAGATTCGTCAAAGCATGACTGCCGTATCCACCGTTACTGCCTAAGGTCTGTACCGCCAGTTTACTATGATGGGAACGATATGTCCTTTGGGTACGATATGGTGCACTATGGTAAGATCTGGTTATTAAATATAGCCGTATGAAGCCTGCCAGAGGTACGGGTCGGGACTGAGGCGCATCCAGGGCCTGACGTCGGGCGGCGGGGACACGGCGGACGGGGGGCCCTCTGTATACCTAGCAAAGCCTGGGACGTCAAGTTAACAACACGTCAGACATTCCCCTACAGACCCGAAAGGGGTGAGGGCGGGAGGGAGGGAGGGGGGGGGAGAGGCTGATTTCCTTGATATCAATATTATTAGGATGAATGCTCTGAGATTGTATACATGACGGTTACTTTGGTGAGGCTAAAGGACGTTTTATCGTAGTTGCTTCATTGTGATGATAATTCTGCTGATTGTAGTGATTGTGTCAGTTGTGGTATGTTTGGTGGTGGTGCTGGTACTGCTGATGGAGGTTGTCGCCGGGATGAAGACCGCGAAAGGGTAAAACAGACCGTGACAGGCGGTCACGGCACCGTTTACCACACCGCCTTCACCAATACCATTGGGTGCATTTGGTCCACACTTACAAAGAGTCTGCCTGCAGAGGAAGGACTGACATATCAATTTGGTCCCCTCTTCAACCACGATATAAACATTGAGCATAGGGATCTATAGTGGGCCGCAAAGTTCTCGTGCCAACGCAAGGTAATGAAAGACGCGTTCTGGGGTCCCCTACTTTATGTTTACCGCGAGTCACTTGGAAGCTTTGACGATCGATTTCTTCCCATCGATCTACGTTCGGTTGTCTTGATACTTTGATCTGGGGGCCATGTATTTTGTTCTCCCTGCCTTTCCCCCGGCTAAGCCGCCTGTAGCCGATACGTCCAATGAATTCTTCCTGGGACGCCATTCCCTTTGAGCATCTCCCCGTCCAGTCTGGCTCTTTTTCCTGATCCCCCCGGGCGCGATGACTTGAGTCGCGATGCCTCTGGCTTCACTTGATAAGCCCCCCGTCGACCGTGAAATCACCGTGACGGGACTACTTGTTGGCGTGCGCAAGAATAATCGCGGTGCTGTGGCAGTAATGCGCCCTTGTCCGCCCAGAGCGAGGGTGGGTGGGCGGGTGGGCATCCATCTACCGTTGCGGCTGTTGGGGGTCAGGTAGAGGGGGGCCTCCTGGGTGCACCGGTGCCCTTGTAGCCCTGCAGGACGTATTGGATTTTGGGACGAGATAAAAAGGCCTGGGAAATTGAATTTAGCGGGCACCGGGGTCGGGAAGATCTGATGGATGCACTGGCCCTCTGGCGAGATGCGTCAGAGACACAATGGGAAATGGCCTTGTGTCACGACGTAAATAGTTGCCTATTTGAACTACACAAGGGTTACGGCGGGGGCTTCATCAGGGATTCCAAGGACAACGGGCAACAACAGTTGGTGGACATTGAGGAAGAGGCTGGTACACGGGGGTCAGCATTGGGGTCATGTCAAAACATTAATTGTCTGTCTTGACCATATGGAAAGATGTTAAACGTAATGTTTGTAACGTAGCCAGAAGAAGCCGTGACGCGATCATGATTATTCATGACGCTCCCGAATGGAGCCAGATCGGTCACTTATCGTCCGAGGATTGAATGATGACATCATTATTCCGCTAATTTCAGCACATCAAAGCAATCAAAGACTCAGGTCTGTGGTTTGGCCAATACTGACGGGCGCTAATCGCGTCAATAACTCATTTATTGTTACCCTGGCAACCCCAATCATATTTGCTATCTTGCTAGTTGCCTCGGCAACAGCGGGACTAACTAAGATTATGAGAGCGAATGAAAGCATTAAGTGCGCCGTTGTGTGAGTTCATTGTAACTGGTTCAGTTCACACTGCCCTTATTAATGGTGAGCGGCTCAGATGTGCGCGGTCAGGGCAAGCCCGTCCACGCGATTATGTGGGCCGCTGATGATAAGGCATGTTTCTGGTGGTGATAGGGTGACCTGTTTCTTGAAGGGGCGGTGGGTTGGGTGGTGCAAACCCCGGGTGGTGCTTCTGATGAGGGGGTGGGTAGGGTGGTGCAAACCCCGGGTGGTGCTTCTGATGAGGGGGTGGGTAGGGTGGTGCAAACCCCGGGTGGTGCTTTTGAAGAGGGAGTGGGTGGTAGGGTGGTGCACACCCTGGGTGGTGCTCTTGAAGAGGGAGTGGGTGGTAGGGTGGTGCACACCCTGGGTGGTGCTCTTGAAGACAGAGTGGGTGGTAGGGTGGCGCACACCCTGGGTGGGGCACACTCTGGGTGGTGCTCTTGAAGAGGGAGTGGGTGGATGGTGGTGCACACCCTGGGTGGTGCTCTTGAAGACGGAGTGGGGGGTAGGGTGGTGCACACCCTGGGTGGTGCTCTTGTAGAGGGAGTGGGTGGTAGGGTGGTGCACACCCTGGGTGGGGCACACCCTGGGTGGTGCTCTTGAAGAGGGAGTTGGTGGAAGGGTGGTGCACACCCTGGGTGGTGCTCTTGAAGACGGAGTGGGTGGTAGGGTGGCGCACACCCTGGGTGGGGCACACTCTGGGTGGTGCTCTTGAAGAGGGAGTGGGTGGATGGTGGTGCACACCCTGGGTGGTGCTCTTGAAGACGGAGTGGGGGGTAGGGTGGTGCACACCCTGGGTGGTGCTCTTGTAGAGGGAGTGGGTGGTAGGGTGGTGCACACCCTGGGTGGGGCACACCCTGGGTGGTGCTCTTGAAGAGGGAGTTGGTGGAAGGGTGGTGCACACCCTGGGTGGTGCTCTTGAAGACGGAGTGGGTGGTAGGGTGGCGCACACCCTGGGTGGGGCACACCCTGGGTGGTGCTCTTGAAGAGGGAGTTGGTGGTAGGGTGGTGCACACCCTGGGTGGTGCTCTTGTAGAGGGGGTGGGTGGTATGGTGGTGCACACCCTGGGTGGTGCTCGTAAAGAGGGAGTGGGTGGTAGGGTGGTGCACACCCTGGGTGGTGCTCTTGAAGAGGGAGTGGGTGGAAGGGTGGTGCACACCCTGGGTGGTGCTCTTGAAGACGGAGTGGGTGGTAGGGTGGTGCACACCCTGGGTGGTGCTCTTGAAGAGGGAGTGGGTGGAAGGGTGGTGCACACCCTGGGTGGTGCTCTTGAAGAGGGATTGGGTGGTAGGGTGGTGCACACCCTGGGTGGTGCTCTTGAAGAGGGAGTGGGTAGAAGGGTGGTGCACACCCTGGGTGGTGCTCTTGAAGACGGAGTGGGTGGTAGGGTGGCGCACACCCTGGGTGGGGCACACCCTGGGTGGTGCTCTTGAAGACGGAGTGGGCGGTAGGGTGGCGCACACCCTGGGTGGGGCACACCCTGTGTGGTGCTCTTGAAGAGGGAGTGGGTGGAAGGGTGGTGCACACCCTGGGTGGTGCTTTTGAAGAGGGAGTGGGTGGTAGGGTGGTGCACACCCTGGGTGGTGCTCTTGTAGAGGGGGTGGGTGGTAGGGTGGTGCACACCCTGGGTGGTGCTCTTGTAGAGGGGGTGGGTGGTAGGGTGGTGCACACCCTGGGTGGTGCTCTTGAAGAGGGAGTGGGTGGTAGGGTGGTGCACACCCTGGGTGGTGCTCTTGTAGAGGGGGTGGGTGGTAGGGTGGTGCACACCCTGGGTGGTGCTCTTGAAGACGGAGTGGGTAGTAGGGTGGTGCACACCCTGGGTGGTGCTTCTGATGAGGGGGTGGGTAGGGTGGTGCAAACCCCGGGTGGTGCTTCTGAAGAGGGTGTGGGTGGAAGGGTGGTGCACACCCGGGGTGGTGCTCTTGAAGAGGGAGTGGGTGGAAGGGTGGTGCACACTCTGGGTGGTGCTCTTGAAGAGGGAGTGGGTGGTAGGGTGGTGCACACCCTGGGTGGTGCTCTTGTAGAGGGGGTGGGTGGTAGGGTGGTGCACACCCTGGGTGGTGCTCTTGAAGAGGGAGTGGGTGGAAGGGTGGTGCACACCCTGGGTGGTGCTCTTGAAGACGGAGTGGGTGGTAGGGTGGTGCATACCCTGGGTGGTGCTCTTGTACAGGGAGTGGGTGGTAGGGTGGTGCACACCCTGGGTGGGGCACACCCTGGGTGGTGCTCTTGAAGAGGGAGTGGGTGGAAGGGTGGTGCACACCCTGGGTGGTGCTCTTGAAGACGGAGTGGGTAGTAGGGTGGTGCACACCCTGGGTGGTGCTTCTGATGAGGGGGTGGGTAGGGTGGTGCAAACCCCGGGTGGTGCTTCTGAAGAGGGTGTGGGTGGTAGGGTGATGCACACCCTGGGTGGTGCTCTTGTAGAGGGGGTGGGTGGTAGGGTGGTGCACACCCTGGGTGGTGCTCTTGAAGACGGAGTGGGTGGTAGGGTGGTGCACACCCTGGGTGGTGCTCTTGTAGAGGGAGTGGGTGGTAGGGTGGTGCACACCCTGGGTGGGGCACACCCTGGGTGGTGCTCTTGAAGAGGGAGTGGGTGGAAGGGTGGTGCACACCCTGGGTGGTGCTCTTGAAGAGGGAGTTGGTGAAAGGGTGGTGCACACCCTGGGTGGTGCTCTTGAAGAGGGAGTTGGTGGAAGGGTGGTGCACACCCTGGGTGGTGCTCTTGAAGAGGGAGTTGGTGGAAGGGTGGTGCACACCCTGGGTGGTGCTCTTGAAGAGGGAGTGGGTGGTAGGGTGGCGCACACCCTGGGTGGGGCACACCCTGGGTGGTGCTCTTGAAGAGGGAGTGGGTGGAAGGGTGGTGCACACCCTGGGTGGTGCTCTTGAAGAGGGAGTGGATGGTAGGGTGGTGCACACCCTGGGTGGTGCACACCCTGGGTGGTGCTCTTGAAGAGGAAGTGGGTGGAAGGGTGGTGCACACCCTGGGTGGTGCTCTTGAAGAGGGAGTGGGTGGAAGGGTGGTGCACACCCTGGGTGGTGCTCTTGAAGACGGAGTGGGTGGAAGGGTGGTGCACACCCTGGGTGGTGCTCTTGAAGAGGGAGTGGGTGGAAGGGTGGTGCACACCCTGGGTGGTGCTCTTGAAGAGGGAGTGGATGGTAGGGTGGTGCACACCCTGGGTGGGGCACACCCTGGGTGGTGCTCTTGAAGACGGAGTGGGTGGTAGGGTGGCGCACACCCTGGGTGGGGCACACCCTGGGTGGTGCTCTTGAAGAGGGAGTGGGTGGAAGGGTGGTGCACACCCTGGGTGGTGCTCTTGAAGAGGGAGTGGATGGTAGGGTGGTGCACACCCTGGGTGGTGCACACCCTGGGTGGTGCTCTTGAAGAGGAAGTGGGTGGAAGGGTGGTGCACACCCTGGGTGGTGCTCTTGAAGAGGGAGTGGGTGGAAGGGTGGTGCACACCCTGGGTGGTGCTCTTGAAGACGGAGTGGGTGGAAGGGTGGTGCACACCCTGGGTGGTGCTCTTGAAGACGAAGTGGGTGGAAGGGTGGTGCACAATCTGGGTGGTGCTCTTGAAGAGGGAGTGGGTGGAAGGGTGGTGCACACCCTGGGTGGTGCTCTTGAAGACGGAGTGGGTGGTAGGGTGACGCACACCCTGGGTGGGGCACACCCTGGGTGGTGCTCTTGAAGACGGAGTGGGTGGTAGGGTGGCGCACACCCTGGGTGGGGCACACCCTGAGTGGTGCTCTTGAAGAGGGAGTGGGTGGAAGGGTGGTGCACACCCTGGGTGGTGCTCTTGAAGACGGAGTGGGTGGAAGGGTGGTGCACAATCTGGGTGGTGCTCTTGAAGTGGGAGTGGGTGGAAGGGTGGTGCACACCCTGGGTGGTGCTCTTGAAGACGGAGTGGGTGGTAGGGTGGCGCACACCCTGGGTGGGGCACACCCTGGGTGGGGCACACCCTGGGTGGTGCTCTTGTAGAGGGGGTGGGTGGTAGGGTGGTGGACACCCTGGGTGGTGCTCTTGAAGACGGAGTGGGTAGTAGGGTGGTGCACACCCTGGGTGGTGCTCTTGTAGAAGGGGTGGGAGGTAGGGTGGGTTAATACGGGAACGACACCGGTACCATGGTCAGGTTACTCCAGCCCGCTGCCAAACGGATGACCCTCCACATGGTTGCTGGCAGCCAATGCGACTCAGATTGGTATTGCGATGGGCCTGTACACTGTAGTGGAGTGAGGCGGGTGGGTTATGTGCTGAAGGAGTGAACAAAAAGGAAGAAAAAGATGTTGAGTGTGATGAGCCGATGGAACATGACGAGGCTGCTGTGGAGGAGCCTACGAGAGGCGAGGCGGGTGACCTATAACAGTGGACTCTTGCTGTAAGTGGAACCACTTACTTCTTGACAAGCCCGCCGCTGGCCCAGCTACCCTCACTGGCCCTCCGGTGACGCATGTTGTCATGGTAACTGGCTTTGTTTTACAGCCGATGGCACGTGGCTGTCAGGGAGAAAAAACCAATAGCAGGCATTCTGTGGTGGGTTTTATCTTGAAACACGAACTGTACCTTTCCTTTGCGCTTGGTCAATTACGTATTTCTTTCAGAATTTTTAAGAGTTCTTGAAGTTCATGTTGCCAGGCAACGCTATTATGGCGACAAAAGTGGTAGGTTGGATACAACTATATAGATCCCACGACCCATGGCTGCCTTCTCCTCAGTGTATGGGATCAATGCAACAGATCCAGTAAAAGAATCAGATCACGTGACAGTGCCGATACCTGCCTGGTATTGGAACGGGAAACCTCGCGCACGCCACTTTGGAGGGCTCCAAACGCTATCCCGGCGTATAGCGGTAACCTGACCACCATCCCGGCGTATAGCGGTAACCTGACCGCCATCCCGGCGTATAGCTGTAACCTGACCGCCATCCCGGCTTATAGCGGTAACCTGACCGCCATCCCGGCGTATAGCTGTAACCTGACCGCCATCCCGGCGTATAGCGGTAACCTGACCGCCATCCCGGCGTATAGCGGTAACCTGACCGCCATCCAGGCGTATAGCGGCAACCTGACCCCCATCCCGGCGTATAGCGGTAACCTGACCGCCATCCCGGCGTATAGCGGTAACCTGACCGCCATCCCGGCGTATAGCGGTAACCTGACCGCCATCCCGGCGTATAGCGGTAACCTGACCGCCATCCCGGCGTATAGCGGTAACCTGACCGCCATCCGGGCGTATAGCTGTAACCTGACCGCCATCCCGGCGTATAGCTGTAACCTGACCGCCATCCCGGCGTATAGCTGTAACCTGACCGCCATCCCGGCGTATAGCGGTAACCTGACCCCCATCCCGGCGTATAGCGGTAACCTGACCGCCATCCCGGCGTATAGCGGTAACCTGACCGCCATCCCGGCGTATAGCTGTAACCTGACCGCCATCCCGGCGTATAGCTGTAACCTGACCGCCATCCCGGCATATAGCTGTAACCTGACCGCCATCCCGGCGTATAGCTGTAACCTGACCGCCATCCGGGCGTATAGCTGTAACCTGACCGCCATCCCGGCGTATAGCGGTAACCTGACCGCCATCCCGGCGTATAGCGGTAACCTGACCGCCATCCCGGGGTATAGCGGTAACCTGACCGCCATCTTGGCGTGTAGCTGTAACCTGACCGCCATCCCGGCGTATAGCGGTAACCTGACCGCCATCCCGGCGTATAGCTGTAACCTGACCGCCATCCGGGCGTATAGATGTAACCTGACCGCCATCCCGGCGTATAGCTGTAACCTGACCGCCATCCCGGCGTATAGCTGTAACCTGACCGCCATCGCGGCGTATAGCTGTAACCTGACCGCCATCCCGGCGTGTAGCTGTAACCTGACCGCCATCCCGGCGTATAGCTGTAACCTGACCGCCATCCCGGCGTATAGCTGTAACCTGACCCCCATCCCGACGTATAGCTGTAACCTGACCGCCATCCCGGCGTATAGCTGTAACCTGACCGCCATCCGGGCGTATAGCTGTAACCTGACCGCCATCCCGGCTTATAGCGGTAACCTGACCGCCATCCCGGCGTATAGCGGTAACTTGACCGCCATCCCGGCTTATAGCGGTAACCTGACCGCCATCCCGGCGTATAGCTGTAACCTGACCGCCATCCCGGCGTATAGCTGTAACCTGACCGCCATCCCGGCGTATAGCTGTAACCTGACCGCCATCCCGGCGTATAGCGGTAACCTGACCGCCATCCGGGCGTATAGCTGTAACCTGACCGCCATCCCGGCGTATAGCTGTAACCTGACCGCCATCCCGGCGTATAGCGGTAACCTGACCGCCATCCCGGCGTATAGCTGTAACCTGACCGCCATCCCGGCGTATAGCGGTAACCTGACCGCCATCCCGGCGTATAGCGGTAACCTGACCGCCATCCGGGCGTATAGCTGTAACCTGACCGCCATCCCGGCGTATAGCTGTAACCTGACCGCCATCCGGGCGTATAGCTGTAACCTGACCGCCATCCCGGCGTATAGCGGTAACCTGACCGCCATCCCGGCGTATAGCTGTAACCTGACCGCCATCCCGGCGTATAGCGGTAACCTGACCGCCATCCAGGCGTATAGCGGTAACCTGATCGCCATCCCGGCGTATAGCGGTAACCTGACCGCCATCCCGGCGTATAGCTGTAACCTGACCGCCATCCCGGCGAATAGCTGTAACCTGACCCCCATCCCGGCGTATAGCTGTAACCTGACCGCCATCCCGGCGTATAGCGGTAACCTGACCGCCATCCCGGCGTATAGCGGTAACCTGACCGCCATCCCGGCGTATAGCTGTAACCTGACCGCCATCCCGGCGTATAGCGGTAACCTGACCGCCATCCCGGCGTATAGCGGTAACCTGACCCCCATCCCGGCGTATAGCTGTAACCTGACCCCCATCCCGGCGTATAGCTGTAACCTGACCGCCATCCCGGCGTATAGCTGTAACCTGACCGCCATCCCGGCGAATAGCTCTAACCTGACCCCCATCCCGGCGTATAGCTGTAACCTGACCGCCATCCCGGCGTATAGCTGTAACCTGACCGCCATAACCTACGATTCACCTTGACAAAGGCCCTATAGAGACGGGCGGAAGGGTGTGGATTGATCCCTAGCGGCGGGGTGTGGACTGATCCCTAACGACGGGCGGAAGGGTGTGGACTGATCCCTAGCGGCGGGGTGTGGACTGATCCCTAGCGGCGGGGTGTGGACTGATCCCTAACGACGGGCGGAAGGGTGTGGACTGATCCCTAGCGGCGGGGTGTGGACAGAACCCTAACGACGGGCGGAAGGGTGTGAACTGATCCCTAACGACGGACGGAAGGGTGTGGACTGATCCCTAACGACGGACGGAAGGGTGTGGACTGATCCCTAACGACGGACGGAAGGGTGTGGACTGATCCCTAACGACGGGCGGCGGGGGTTGAATGGTCCTTCGGGAAGGCGCCAAATGTCGGGTCTCCTCGAGGTAATGGACGTCCTCATACACGACCCCGGCCTGGGGGCCTCCGCCGCACCCCCTCCGGCCTGTAGGACCTCCCCGGGTCACGATGACCCACAACTAGACACCCCCACCCCCACACCCCCACACACAAACACCCATCCGCCATCGATGCGTGAATTTGGCCTTTGATGCTCTGCTCTCCATTACGTGTAAAAGGCCCGGGGCCGCCCTCGGCCTGGCGACCCCCCCCCCCCCCCCCACCACGCCCACCGCCTCTACCCCGCCATTGATGCGGTCCGAAATTGATTTTTTTACGTGTGGTCGGACATTTGAGAGGATCGACTGGAAAGCCACGAGGTCAGGGCTGAAAGCAAAGTCCACCACTTAACCCACCATGTTATATCAGTGTTTCTCCATGGTGCGAAACGTGGCCGGCTATGCCACAGACTGAGGAGGCCGTTCGCTACACCATTAGTTACTTTATATATCGAACTCTGTGCCAGTTGTGTCAGCCGCTCTTTTCGATGGTATTAATCAGTATGTTTATTTGCGTATTCGGCTGTTCAAAGGCTGCACGCGTCCAATCGATAAGTGCGACCCGTGCTCAGGTTACGTTGTTTCTCTGCCCTGCTGCTGTCAGTGCGTGGGCGGGTAGGGTTCTCATCCAGCTTACACCGCGATTATTTTATCGCTTCTTATTTCTGTTCATTCCACCATTATATCTCGGGGTTGTTTATTGTCCCTGGTCACGCCGAGCTATCTCTAAGTGGAGTCTTTACGCACTCCACTCTGGCTTGTTGTTCTACCTGGTGGACCAGTCTGTCGGGAATGGTCTGGTCTGTCGGGAATGGTCTGGTCTGTCGGGAATGGTCTCTGATCTGTCGGGAATGGTCTGGTCTGTCGGGAATGGTCTCTGATCTGTCGGGAATGGTCTGGTCTGTCGGGAATGGTCTCTGATCTGTCGGGAATGGTCTGGTCTGTCGGGAATGGTCTCTGATCTGTCGGGAATGGTCTGGTCTGTCGGGAATGGTCTCTGATCTGTCGGGAATGGTCTGGTCTGTCGGGAATGGTCTCTGATCTGTCGGGTATGGTCTGATCTGTCGGGAATGGAATGGGTGTCAAGCCCTGAGGCCCGGGACCCTGGGTGTCAAGCCCTGAGGCCCGGGACCCTGGGTGTCAAGCCCTGAGGCCCGGGACCCTGGGTGTCAAGCCCTGAGGCCCGGGACCCTGGGTGTCAAGCCCTGAGGCCCGGGACCCTGGGTGTCAAGCCCTGAGGCCCGGGACCCTGGGTGTCAAGCCCTGGGGCGACCGCCGCCCGGCACCCTGGTTATCAAGCCCTGAGGCCCAGGACCCTGGGTGTCAAGCCCCGAGGCCCGGGACCCTGGGTGTCAAGCCCCGAGGCCCGGGACCCTGGGTGTCAAGCCCTGAGGCCCGGGACCCTGAGTGTCAAGCCCTGAGGCGACCGCCGCCCGAGACCCTGGGTGCCAAGCCCTGAGGCGACCGCCGGCCGGCACCCTGGTTATCAAGCCCTGAGGCCCAGGACCCTGGGTGTCAAGCCCTGAGGCCCGGGACCCTGGGTGTCAAGCCCTGAGGCCCGGGACCCTGGGTGTCAAGCCCTGAGGCCCGGGACCCTGGGTGTCAAGCCCTGAGGCCCGGGACCCTGGGTGTCAAGCCCTGAGGCCCGGGACGCTGGGTGTCAAGCCCTGAGGCCCGGGACCCTGGGTGTCAAGCCTTGAGGCCCGGGACCCTGGGTGTCAAGCCCTGAGGCCCGGGACCCTGGGTGTCAAGCCCTGAGGCCCGAGACCCTGGGTGTCAAACCCTGAGGCCCGGGACCCTGGGTGTCAAGCCCTGAGGCCCGGGACCCTGGGTGTCAAGCCCTGAGGCCCGGGACCCTGGGTGTCAAGCCCTGAGGCCCGGGACGCTGGGTGTCAAGCCCTGAGGCCCGGGACCCTGGGTGTCAAGCCCTGAGGCCCGGGACGCTGGGTGTCAAGCCCTGAGGCCCGGGACCCTGGGTGTCAAGCCCCGAGGCCCGGGACCCCGGGTGTCAAGCCCTGATGCCCGGGACCCTGGGTGTCAAGCCCCGAGGCCCGGGACCCCGGGTGTCAAGCCCTGATGCCCGGGACCCTGGGTGTCAAGCCCCGAGGCCCGGGACCCCGGGTGTCAAGCCCTATTGTCTCACGAGACACACTGAGCTGAGATTAGTCGTGACAACCTGTCACACACAGATCCTATTAAAGCCAAGCCACAGAATTGATTTACTGCAGAATAATGCGTTTTGATGGCTACCCGTCAAGCTTAACCCGTATCTCCGTGGCTGTGCCTCTGTCTGTCTATGAGTCCTTGTTTTGTTGAGGTACGTTTTGAAGTTGAGGACAGACAGGTGGTGAGGGAGCGTCTACAGCTGCAATGTGGTGGAATGACGGAAGGTATGTCAGGTAAACTGTCAACTCGCGGTAAAACCATGAGAAAGAGGTCACTGCATAGCCATCTGTCATGTCCTTTCCATATAGCTTTCCTTCAAGTTTGTTCTACTTCAAATTGTAGTACTATGAGTTGCATTTGTAGAGCATTTGATCGTTTTTGCAGTGTTGACCGTATCTGACTCTTGTAAGCTTCCCGAGTTACGGTCAACCTCCAATTTTAGATACGGGCTGCAACATATAGAGTTCACATGACGTTACTACGATGTAATTAGAGCAATGGTTGTTGTCTGGTCTTCACAAAAGCAGCGTCATCACCATCTTTAGTTGACCGTGTCTGTGACGGGCTGCCGTGTGCCTACAGTGTGCGGTGGTACCCGATGGTGCCACAGGCTTATTACGGTTTCTCTACGGTGGCGATAGGAAGTTCTTGAATGATCTCACATCTTCGACACGCCATTCGTTCGTCAGACGTGTGTACTGTCCCAGTGTCACTCGCCTCTCGACCCAAGGTCTCACCCACACAGTTCTCTGTTTTCTGGCCTTCTTTCTTTTCATTCTTCTGTTTTACTGAATAACTTTGGGATGAAGCACCAAGTGATATGGAAAAAGTGTTATCCCTTGTTTATACTGCCCTAGTGCTGCCGTGACTTACCTTGGCTCCAGAACGCCACGGTTACCCCGGTTGGCTACGGATTGCCCCGGTAGCTTGCACGGTTGTACTATGGTGAGACCCGGTTGTACTACGGTAGCAGCAAGGTTTCACAAGGTTTGAAAATACCAGGGCTCGGTCAAGGTTCATCCCAGTAGTTTTGCACGCTTCAAAATTACCGGGGCAACCTACGGTAAACCCCGGAACAGCCCGGAGTGACTACGGACTGTACCGGGGCAACCTACGGTACACCCCGGAACAGCCCGGAGTGAGTACGGACTGTACCGGGACGACCTACGGTACACCCCGGAACAGCCCGGAGTGAGTACGGACTGTACCGGGGCGACCTACGGTACACCCCGGAACAGCCCGGTGTGACTACGGACTGTACCGGGGCAACCTACGGTACACCCCGAAACAGCCCGGATTGACTACGGACTGTACCGGGGCGACCTACGGTACACCCCGGAACAGCCCGGATTGACTACAGACTCGCTACGACTCCCCAGGGTTGTCCAAGGTTGTCTCCGGGTTTAGGACCGGGGTAAACAGAACCTATAAACCAGCACAGCGTGACTTAGGCTTTTAAAGTGGGTGTCTAACCTAATCTAATGGCGATCTGCACCGAAAGTTGGACGGTGGTTGGACGTTGGTGGGGTGGGGCGGGGTTGGACGTTGGCGGGGCGGGGTTGGAAGGTGGCCGGGTGGGGCGGGGTTGGATGGTGGCGGGGTAGGGTTGGACGCTGGGTGACCCTGGTCGCCTTGGGACTGGGAGGGCCGTCACCTCCCGACCAGAGCCCGCAGGACGAGCCCTGCAGTCCTGGATGGATGTGAACCTCGGGGGCCATAACGATTATGTCTCCCGAAAGAGTCCATACATGGCATTCCTGAGGCGACGCGAGACCTGGGGAGGGGGGGGGGGGTGAAGGGATGGGTCATCGCGGCCTGAGGGCTTTTGGGCTTGGTGGAGGTGGGGGGGGGGGGGGGGTTTGCCCACAGCTGGCCTACAACAATTGCCCTCCTACCATTTAAGGGTTCTGTCGTTATTTGCGGTGCCCTTATTGAGGTAGGGAGTGGATGGGGGGGGGGGTCGACCCTACCCCCAGCGGGGCCGAGTTAGGGCGCTTTTATCTGAGGTTGCCTTCCCTGGGCCACCGCGGGTTACAGCGCCTCTAACAGAATGGCTGGAGAGTGAAGAGGGGAGGCCGCCGGGACAGACTGCAAGGCGACCCCCCCCCCCCCCCCCCCCCCCACCGCCTCCCCCGTCCCTCGTGTCCAGTGTCCCCACCATGGGTACCCCCTCCCCCCCCCCCTTCCCCTCCCTGAGCCTCATTACGGCTCCGGGCCAGTATTGAGACCCCTTCAAGGACCGTAATGGAGACCCAACACCCCCTCGTCAGGGGGAGCCACAGTCCGCCACCCCCTCGTCAGGGGGAGCCACAGTCCACCACCCCGCTCGTCAGGGGGAGCCACTCCGCCACCCCCTCGTCAGGGGGAGCCACAATCTCAATTAGCCTCATCCCCTTCCCCCAGACTTCCCACGCGCCAATATCGACGGTGGCCCTTGCACTACCGTTGCTCCCTTTGTACCCCCCCCCCCCCGCCGCCCCTACCCGGCACTCCTCCGCTTCCGCCTACACCGCCTCACCTAATGACCGCTTTTAACCCCGCCCCCCCCCCCCTGGTCTATCCCTGTCGTGCTCTACCCTCTCCGTCTTGGTGATTCACTACCCCACATTCCCCAAACCCCCCTACCCACCCCCTATCGTGATTTATCTGACACCCCATGCCCCCACCCCCACCCCCCCGCGTGTGTCCTCCCCTTGGACTCCCCTCGCCGCCCGCGCGGTCCCAGGCTGATGCGGGGACACTCGGTGGGCTATATGACACATGGCCATATCCCGCGCGGTCCCAGGCTGATGCGGGGACACTCGGTGTGCTATATGACACATGGCCATACCCCGCGCAGTCCCAGGCTGATGCGGGGACACTCGGTGGGCTATATGACACATGGCCATATCCCGCGCGGTCCCAGGCTGATGCGGGGACACTCGGTGGGCTATATGACACATGGCCATACCCCGCGCGGTCCCAGGCTGATGCGGGGACACTCGGTGTGCTATATGACACATGGCCATATCCCGCGCGGTCCCAGGCTGATGCCGGGACACTCGGTGGGCTATATGACACATGGCCATATCCCGCGCGGTCCCAGGCTGATGCGGAGACACTCGGTGGGCTATATGACACATGGCCATACCCCGCGCGGTCCCAGGCTGATGCGGGGACACTCGGTGTGCTATATGACACATGGCCATATCCCGCGCGGTCCCAGGCTGATGCGGGGTCACTCGGTGGGCTATATGACACATGGGCATATCCCGCGCGGTCCCAGGCTGATGCGGGGACACTCGGTGGGCTATATGACACATGGCCATATCCCGCGCGGTCCCAGGCTGATGCCGGGACATTCGGTGGGCTATATGACACATGGCCATACCCCGCGCGGTCCCAGGCTGATGCGGGGACACTCGGTGTGCTATATGACACATGGGCATATCCCGCGCGGTCCCAGGCTGATGCGGGGACACTCGGTGGGCTATATGACACATGGCCATATCCCGCGCGGTCCCAGGCTGATGCCGGGACACTCGGTTGGCTATATGCCACATGGCCATATCCCGCGCGGTCCCAGGCTGATGCGGGGACACTCGGTGGGCTATATGACACATGACCATATCCCGCGCGGTCCCAGGCTGATGCCGGGACACTCGGTGGGCTATATGACACATGGCCATATCCCGCGCGGTCCCAGGCTGATGCCGGGACACTCGGTTGGCTATATGACACATGGCCATACCCCGCGCGGTCCCAGGCTGATGCCGGGACACTCGGTGGGCTATATGACACATGGCCATATCCCGCGCGGTCCCAGGCTGATGCCGGGACACTCGGTGGGCTATATGACACATGGCCATATCCCGCGTGGTCCCAGGCTGATGCCGGGACACTCGGTGGGCTATATGACACATGACCATATCCCGCGCGGTCCCAGGCTGATGCGGGGACACTCGGTGGGCTATATGACACATGGCCATATCCCGCGCGGTCGCAGGCTGATGCCGGGACACTCGGTGGGCTATATGACACATGGCCATATCCCGCGCGGTCCCAGGCTGATGCCGGAACACTCGGTGGGCTATATGACACATGGCCATATCCCGCGCGGTCCCAGGCTGATGCCGGGACACTCGGTGGGCTATATGACACATGGCCATATCCCGCGCGGTCCCAGGCTGATGCCGGGACACTCGGTGTGCTATATGACACATGGCCATATCCCGCGCGGTCCCAGGCTGATGCCGGGACACTCGGTGGGCTATATGACACATGGCCATATCCCGCGCGGTCCCAGGCTGATGCCGGGACACTCGGTGTGCCATATGACACATGGCCATATCCCGCGCGGTCCCAGGCTGATGCCGGGACACTCGGTGTGCCATATGACACATGGCCATATCCCGCGCGGTCCCAGGCTGATGCCGGGACACTCGGTGGGCTATATGACACATGGCCATATCCCGCGCGGTCCCAGGCTGATGCCGGGATACTCGTTGTGCTATATGACACATGGCCATATCCCGCGCGGTCCCAGGCTAATGCCGGGACACACGGTGTGCTATATGACACATGGCCATATCCCGCGCGGTCCCAGGCTGATGCCGGGACACTCGGTGGGCTATATGACACATGGCCATATCCCGCGCGGTCCCAGGCTGATGCCGGGACACTCGGTGGGCTATATGACACATGGCCATACCCCGCGCGGTCCCAGGCTGATGCGGGGACACTCGGTGGGCTACATGACACATGGCCATATCCCGCGCGGTCCCAGGCTGATGCCGGGACACTTGGTGGGCTATATGACACATGGCCATATCCCGCGCGGTCCCAGGCTGATGCCGGAACACTCGGTGTGCTATATGACACATGGCCATACCCCGCGCGGTCCCAGGCTGATGCCGGGACACTCGGTGGGCTATATGACACATGACCATATCCCGCGCGGTCCCAGGCTGATGCCGGGACACTCGGTGGGCTATATGACACATGGCCATATCCCGCGCGGTCCCAGGCTGATGCCGGGACACTCGGTGGGCTACATGACACATGGCCATATCCCGCGCGGTCCCAGGCTGATGCCGGGACACTTGGTGGGCTATATGACACATGGCCATATCCCGCGCGGTCCCAGGCTGATGCCGGAACACTCGGTGTGCTATATGACACATGGCCATACACCGCGCGGTCCCAGGCTGATGCCGGGACACTCGGTGGGCTATATGACACATGACCATATCCCGCGCGGTCCCAGGCTGATGCCGAGACACTCGGTGGGCTATATGACACATGGTCATATCCCGCGTGGTCCCAGGCTAATGCCGGGACACTCGGTGGGCTATATGACACATGGCCATATCCCGCGCGGTCCCAGGCTGATGCCGGGACACTCGGTGTGCTATATGACACATGGCTATATCCCGCGCGGTCCCAGGCTGATGCCGGGACACTCGGTGGGCTATATGACACATGACCATATCCCGCGCGGTCCCAGGCTGATACCGGGACACTCGGTGGGCTATATGACACATGACCATATCCCGCGCGGTCCCAGGCTGATGCCGAGACACTCGGTGGGCTATATGACACATCACCATATCCCGCGCGGTCCCAGGCTGATGCCGGGACACTCGGTGGGCTATATGACACATGGCCATATCCCGCGCGGTCCCAGGCTGATGCCGGGACACTCGGTGGGCTATATGACACATGGCCATATCCCGCGCGGTCCTAGGCTGATGCCGGGACACTCGGTGGGCTATATGACACATGGCCATATCGCACCATCGCGGTACATCATGCAGACATATGCCTCTCTGGCTGCTCTTTGTGGTCCCACTGATTAATGACATGAACGAACCCTTCCAATGTCGTGGTCTGAATATTTTGCCGGTACATATTTTCCATCAAAGAAGCGCACTGCTACATTCGTAAAAAATAGAGACATGACCATGATGTTATTGTTGATAGCATTTAACCATCACGTAATTTTACGTTTGCAATGCAAGTGTGAAAGACGAAATAGGACGGAACACGAACAATTATCAACTTCTAAATCTCGCGAAGGCGAGACTGGCGTCCTCGCTTTATGTGGTGACGTGATCATTAACACGTGACGGAATTTCTATCTCTGTTGGATCTTTAACACGTGACGGCATATCTATTTTTTGTTGGATCTTTAACACGTGACGACATCTCTATCTTTGTTGGATCTTTAACACGTGTCGGCATCTCTATCTTTCAAGTTTGTTGGATCTTTAACACGTGACGGCATCTCTATCTCTGTTGGATCGTAACTCGTGAAGAAATCCCAAATTTGGTTGGATCTTTACCACGTGACGACATCTCTATGTTTGTTGGATCTTTAACACGTGACGACATCTCTATGTTTGTTGGATCTTTAACACGTGACGGCATCTCTATCTTTGTTGGATCTTTAACACGTGACGGCATCTCTATCTTTGTTGGATCATTAACACGTGACGGCATCTCTATCTTTGTTGGATCTTTAACACGTGACGGCATCTCTATCTCTGTTGGATCATAACTCGTGAAGAAATCCCAAATTTGGTTGGATCTTTACCACGTGACGACATCTCTATGTTTGTTGGATATTTAACACGTGACGACATCTCTATGTTTGTTGGTTCTTTAACACGTGACGGCATATCTATCTCTGTTGGATCGTAACTCGTGAAGAAATCCCAAATTTGGTTGGATCTTTAACACGTGACGACATCTCTATGTTTGTTGGATCTTTAACACGTGACGGCATCTCTATCTTTGTTGGATCTTTAACACGTGACGACATCTCTATGTTTGTTGGATCTTTAACACGTGACATTTCTATCTTTGTTGGATCATTAACACGTGACGGCATCTCTATCTTTGTTGGATCTTTAACACGTGACGGCATCTCTATCTCTGTTGGATCTTTAACACGTGACGGCATCTCTATCTCTGTTGGATCTTTAACACGTGACATTTCTATCTTTGTTGGATCATTAACACGTGACGGCATCTCTATCTTTGTTGGATCTTTAACACGTGACGGCATCTCTATCTCTGTTGGATCTTTAACACGTGACATTTCTATCTTTGTTGGATCATTAACACGTGACGGCATCTCTATCTTTGTTGGATCTTTAACACGTGACGACATGTCTATGTTTGTTGGATCTTTAACACGTGACATTTCTATCTTTGTTGGATCATTAACACGTGACGGCATCTCTATCTTTGTTGGATCTTTAACACGTGACGGCATCTCTATCTCTGTTGGATCTTTAACACGTGACGGCATCTCTATCTCTGTTGGATCTTTAACACATGACATTTCTATCTTTGTTGGATCATTAACACGTGACGGCATCTCTATCTTTGTTGGATCTTTAACACGTGACGGCATCTCTATCTCTGTTGGATCTTTAACACGTGACGGCATCTCTATCTCTGTTGGATCTTTAACACGTGACATTTCTATCTTTGTTGGATCATTAACACGTGACGGCATCTCTATCTTTGTTGGATCTTTAACACGTGACGGCATCTCTATCTCTGTTGGATCTTTAACACGTGACGGCATCTCTATCTCTGTTGGATCATTAACACGTGACGGCATCTCTATCTTTGTTGGATCTTTAACACGTGACGGCATCTCTATCTCTGTTGGATCTTTAACACGTGACATTTCTATCTTTGTTGGATCATTAACACGTGACGGCATCTCTATCTTTGTTGGATCTTTAACACGTGACGGCATCTCTATCTCTGTTGGATCTTTAACACGTGACATTTCTATCTTTGTTGGATCATTAACACGTGACGGCATCTCTATCTTTGTTGGATCTTTAACACGTGACGGCATCTCTATCTCTGTTGGATCTTTAACACGTGACATTTCTATCTTTGTTGGATCATTAACACGTGACGGCATCTCTATCTTTGTTGGATCTTTAACACGTGACGGCATCTCTATCTCTGTTGGATCTTTAACACGTGACATTTCTATCTTTGTTGGATCATTAACACGTGACGGCATCTCTATCTTTGTTGGATCTTTAACACGTGACGGCATCTCTATCTCTGTTGGATCTTTAACACGTGACATTTCTATCTTTGTTGGATCATAACTCGTGAAGAAATCCCAAATTTGGTTGGATCTTTACCACGTGACGACATCTCTATGTTTGTTGGATCTTTAACACGTGACGACATCTCTATCTTTGTTGGATCTTTAACCCGTGACGACATCTCTCTATCTTTGTTGGATCTTTAACACGTGAAGAAATCCCAAATTTGGTTGGATCTTTACCACGTGACGACATCTCTATGTTTGTTGGATCTTTAACACGTGACGGCATCTCTATCTTTGTTGGATCTTTAACCCGTGACGACATCTCTCTATCTCTGTTGGATCATAACTCGTGAAGAAATCCCAAATTTGGTTGGATCTTTACCACGTGACGACATCTCTATGTTTGTTGGATCTTTAACACGTGACGGCATCTCTATCTTTGTTGGATCTTTAACCCGTGACGACATCTCTCTATCTCTGTTGGATCATAACTCGTGAAGAAATCCCAAATTTGGTTGGATCTTTACCTCGTGACGACATCTCTATCTTTGTTGGATCTTTAACACGTGACATCTCTATCTCTGTTTGATCATTAACACGTGACGGCATCTCTATCTTTGTTAGATCTTTAACACGTGACATCTCTATCTCTGTTTGATCATTAACACGTGACGGCATCTCTATCTCTGTTGGATCATAACTCGTGAAGAAATCCCGAATTTGGTTGGATCTTTACCACGTGACGACATCTCTATCTCTGTTGGATCTTTAACACGTGACATTTCTATCTTTGTTGGATCATTAACACGTGACGGCATCTCTATCTCTGTTGGATCTTTAACACGTGACGGCATCTCTATCTTTGTTGGATCTTATCATGCACCGAGGAGAAGTAAAAACTATGATTATCAAATACGATTGCATATAAGCCCTGGAGGCAGAAGCGATTCGATGACGTGAGGGTGTGGCGGGCGGGTGGGGGGGGGGGGCACTCACGGAGCCTGGCGACCGATCGATGGATGGCGTGGTCTGATTACAGACCGCCGTGACCGTGAGGGGCCGCCCGGCTGGAGGCCAACCGCCCACCCAAGCAGCGCCAGGGACACGGGGTGGATCGGTGGGGTCCATGGTGGACAGGAGGGAGACGGGTGTGGGTGTGTGGGGTAGACAGGGAGAGAGGGGGTGGAGCAGGGCGGACAGGGAGAGTGTGTGGAGTAGGGTGGAGCAGGGCGGACAGGGAGAGTATGTGGAGTGGGGTGGAGCAGGGCCGACAGGGAGTGTATGTGGAGTGGGGTGGAGCAGGGCGGGTAGGGAGAGTGTGGAGTGGGGTGTGTGGGGTAGACAGGCGGAGTGTGGGGTGTGGGGTGTCGAGGGCGGACATGGAGAGTGTGGCTTTTGGTGTGTGGGGTAGACAGGGAGAGTGTAGAGTGCGGTGTGGAGGGCGGACTGGGATATTTTGGAGTGGGGTGTGGAGGGCGGACTGGGATATTGTGAAGTGGGGTGTGGAGGGCGGACTGGGATAGTGTGGAGTGGGGTGTGGGGGGCTTACTGGGATAGTGTGGAGTGGGGTGTGGAGGGCGGACAGGGGGAGAGGGGCCAGACTGGGACAAAGAGAAGGAAAGTAATGAACAGTTCCTGATCAGATCTATGCCCTTACGGCGTGTCCCTTTTTGACGTTTCATCGAACGAACTGAAATTGGTAAATCCTGGTTGGTTACCTGTCTGCTGAATGGCTTCATTCTCTCCCTTTGGGGTTGGTGGGGGGGGGGGGGGGCTGAGGCTGTATGGGGGAGTAGGTGGAGGAGTATGAGGTTGGGGGGAGGCGTTGCGATAGTGGTTGGCGTGGAGCTGATATAAACAGGCGACCCACTATCGAGCGGTAGATCTCGTCTTGACGCCTTTCTGGGAGGCTGATTTTGTCGTTGTGGGCTGTCCACATGTGCAGCATACCATACCTTGTTCCTCACTACTTGAGGGCCGTGGCGTATTTATTCGAGACTATTGAAGCAGCACTTCTTGCTCCTTGCATTCTTCGGACTTTGCGACATTGACGGACACGTGGCTCGAGGCTGGTCTCGTCTAGATTATCCTCGGTGTTGGTCAATATTTGCTGGTTTCCGTCCCGGCCGGGTACATATTTTACATACAATTTGACGTCGTTATATATTTCTATAGGGGTTTTGCTGGATTAACACTCGTGGAAGAAAGCGACCAGCCCGACAACCTGGACAATGAGATTAAACCACTGATCGTGGGGTGATCGACCTGACAGGCAGCGGATACTTTGATAACATTGTTGGAGACTAATGCGCTTATTTGGGGCAAAAGTCATGTGACAAAGGTCGCCAGCATAGAGCTCACATCATCGGGGTGGTAACTGACGGCCCGCAGCCGTAGCGAGGTGGCTGGGAGCACCGCGCCTTGCGTGGACGACTGACACCACTGGAATGTAAAGTGTAGCGCGTGACGGCTTGGCGGTCAGCTGAACAGTTCTGGATCAGACTGCAGCCTCTTTCGCTGTATTCCGTGGTTAGCTGGAGATGACGTCACAATGACAGTCGACGCGTTGCCTGGATACGCTTGACTGTAGTACGACCTGTAGTGGTCGCTGGTGCCGGTCTCTGGGATAGAGACACGCGACCGGCGGCCATGTCTGTCACCGAGGAGGAGAAATTTGAGGTAAACTTCGTGTAGATATTGTGTTAGGTCGCTGAATACGCTAACATGTTATTATGGGTCATGTCATTGTGTAACGTCCATCTCCCGGCCGTAATGCCCACTTCAGTTATATGAATTGCATCGTGAAAAACAAGTATTCTCCTATCCACGTAGAAATAACTAATGATATGGCACCATGTGTATCTTCAGTGAATACTGTTGCTAATTACCAAATCTTATTCACAATTGACAACTAAATTATATTTTGATTTTCATCACGCCCCCCGCCCCCCTTCCCATCATTGGATCATACCTGGCCATCTGCGGCCAGGTCTCGTCAATATATGAGCACGGGTTGTACCTATATGATATGGAGCCCAAGGTGTCCCCCGCCCAGTACACGTCACAGTCTCGCTCAGAGGATGCGGTCATGGAGAAGCGCTCTTACATTTGTTACCATGGCGACGATATTCTGCCGTGACATTAATATCAACCCCGCGTGGGAAGTGCCGCCATATGATTGGTCAGTCACCCAGAAGCCCTCATTGGCCCAGCGGCGCGTGATCTGATTGGGTGAGCAGTCTCCACGACGCGAATCCTCCACCGGTAGTGACGTGAGGGAGACAGGGGGCAAAAAACAGGCGGCGCCCGGAGCGGGGAGGGGGTGGGGGGTGGGGACAGGGGCTAGGTCTCATCACAGGAGGAGGGTGGGGGGCTGGGGGCAGGGGGTAGGTGTGATCTGAGGAGCGGGGAGTGGGGTGGGGGGCTGGGGGCAGGGGGTAGGTCTGACCAGAGGAGCGGGCAGCGTGTCCAAGTCTCTTGTCGTGGGGAGTCTGACGGGACTTCTTATGACGCCTCACCCTCCTGTCCACAGTCTGGGGCAGCGATCTTAATCACTACGCAGCCAAGGCACCCCTCCCCCTCCCTACCCTCCTCTCCCCACCCACTTGCCCCCCCCCCTCCCCTAACACACGCCCCTCTCCAACCACACGCCTCTACCTCAACGCTGAACCTAACCAGCGAGTGCCCCCCAACTCCCCTACCGCCCCTACTCCCGCCTCCCCCTCTCAACACGCCACTAGGTCTACGCTCAGTCTGCTCCCCCTCCCCGTGCCCACCCACCCCACCCTTCCCGCCCCAACACGTCACTACGTCCACTCAATGCTAAAAAATACTTATCGATTTCAAGGCGTGAAAGATACGGCAGAAAACTCATTGGCTGCGTGTCTGCCGTGACAACCATTACATGGCATGAAGCTTGGAATCAGGCCCTTGATTTACCCATGCGAGCGGTTGTTCACACCCAGACTGGAGTGCAATAGGGAACTAGCGTACATGTCTTGGTCTATACAGGTCTATACCATTGCCCGTCTTCGCGTCTGACCGCCTAGAGACATGTGAGGCTTGGGCATGTGTTCCCGTTAACAGTCACAGACACCTTATTTATGTTGCCACATACAGTATGCGTTTTACATGCTAGTATATATCTCATGTATTTTACACGCTGTCACATTCATCACACGAAAGCCTTCGTGCAACATACAGCTCACTGCATCACACATGTTGTGTCAAACTAATTATATGCTGTCCCATACATCAGGACTTATGCTTACCACTGCTGCCCCATTGGCGGAGTATGACCCCGGGTTATACCTGACGTCGGCATGGCCTATATCTCACGTTATATGGTTATAGCTGACGTTTACATAACTTATAGTATTACATAAAGTGATATGGTTATAGCTGACGTTTACATAACTTATAGTATTACATAAAGTGATATGGTTATAGCTGACGTTTACATAACTTATAGTATTACATAAAGTGATATGGTTATAGCTGACGTTGACGTGACGTATGTCTAACGTTGTGTTGGTTGTCTCGTGGCAGGAGCTGGTGGGGAGCAGTCCGGAACAGCGCAACTGGAAGGGCATCGTCATCGCGCTGCTCGTCATCCTGGTCGTCTGCTCGCTCATCGTAGTGGCCGTCATCCTGGTCACGCCCAGTAAGTCACCTTCACCTTTGACCCGCTCACCTTGGCCATCCTGGTCGTCTGCTCGCTCATCGTAGTGGCCGTCATCCTGGTCACGCCCAATAAGTCACCTTCACCTTTGACCCGCTCACCTTGACCATCCTGGTCGTCTGCTCGCTCATCGTGGTGGCCGTCATCCTGGTCACGCCCAGTAAGTGACCTTCACCTTTGACCCGCTCACCTTGGCCATCCTGGTCGTCTGCTCACTCATCGTGGTGGCCGTCATCCTGGTCACGCCCAATAAGTCACCTTCACCTTTGACCCGCTCACCTTGACCATCCTGGTCGTCTGCTCGCTCATCGTAGTGGCCGTCATCCTGGTCACGCCCAGTAAGTCACCTTCATCTTTGACCCGCTCACCTTGGCCAATCTGTTTTAAAGTGTGTTTCGCATGCTGTTGGCCCGATCACTTTCTGCCGCAGCAGCACAGGTCATTGCGAACCTGGTTCAAAATCCTGGTGGAGTGGACCGCAGTCGTCTGAATCTTGAACCTTGACATGAACTCGCATGTTTTTTCTCTGCTTTCTTTCCGCTGTAATGAAGTTGTAATTACGTTGTAATGAAGGCCTTGAGTTGTTTGCCCTTGTGTTTTCTTCACCTTGACATTACCTTCTTTATTCTCATTCTTTTAAAACTATATATATGTGCTTTCTAATTTCTTTTCTGTAATTCCTTTTGCTATGTTCTCCTGCCGCTTGCTTCTTCCTTTCATGGCGATGCCTAGGGTAGTTGCTGCTTTCGCCTGACCAGCTCTCCATGTAGCAGTGTATGTTATAGGCTTTCACAGACAATAATCGTCCTTGGATTTAATTTTGTGCACATACTTTGTAATATTATAAGTTGCCGCCTTACACTTTTAAAATTTAAATCGCAGATTCATCGCCGATGCGTCATGAAACTATTATTTAAGACATATGTTTCGTCTGTTGTACTTTGCCGTATTATGCTTTAACATTTATCGATTTAACATCAAAATAACTATGATATTGTGAGACGAAGAAAACCTTTTGTTGCATAGGTCTATATTTAGTAGAGGCAGATTAGCAGTTGTACTGGATCTATATTGATAAATGAACTTAATATTTTTCACCAGCGCTATCCGATACTAATGCAACGTGTCTTTAATATGTTTGCTGACAGTATGTCCTTGGTAGCCGTGACGCACACGTATTGTGAACAGCGCACTTAATGTTTTTTTTTCGCTTCCCCCATTTTGTTGAATGTAACAGTGGGTAAGTATGCACGCGCATTGTTTCCCGTGACGTCACAGTGTAGTACACTTCCGGTACATTGTGCTAAGGTACTCCTCAACACTACCGACACAGCCACCTCGTGTATATAATTAAATTTGTTTTAATTACATATGTATATATATAATAAATACGGTATTAACACATTAAAGAAGTTCAGTTGTGTAAGTATGCATCTGGTTGAACGTTAATCCGGTGTAAGTGTTGGCCTGTATTATTCACTCACCTCTCAGTGTTAATTGTATCGACGTCGCGTCAAATTAATACGACACGTATCTGGTATATTCACGTTAGTTGGCAGTAGCACATTAAAGCACAAACAATTCACAGGTTGTCACGGCAGTACTCACAATACTAGACCCCCTCACCCAGTCAAACCATCTCCCGCCACAGGAGGGAAGACTAGCCTTCCCTGAGAAATAAATGTAATTTTAAGTTAATTTTAAGTTATTCAACGTAAACTGTGTTCGCCCCCCTCACACGATTGAGGTCACCCGCTAGGCTCACTGTTATACGTGGCGGAGGTCAGGTCAGGAACTAGCGGGGGAGATCCGCGTGCATTATACCCATTATACCAACGTATCCTGCATGTGGCGATGGGAATGAGGACACTGCAGGCGATGTTCTCCTGAAGCTGTAGCCGTGGTCTGATATCTAGAAGCTGTTGTGGTCTGTCTCTATGGTGCTGGTCGTCGGGCCGTGTAGGGGACATATTACGCGCTGTGCCTAATACAACGTCTGTTCAGGCAGGGTGCATCCAGAGTTAAATGTGGTGGATATATTAGTTGTTTCAGTGTAAACCCTCATCAAGGCGATACAGTAACACAGAAATAATTATCTTTATACTCACGGATATCTTTATTGAATAGCTTTAACTGGTATGTCGCATAGTATACCAAACTTGTGTATCAGTTGATACGTAGTTATATATTCATAAATGGCACTCTAAAGGTCGTATACGTTTTGAAACTTCCTTTTTTTATCACAGCCAACTCAAAGCGATGTAATGACCTTTCCGATTGGCTGTCTTCAACAGTTATTATTGAAGAATATTGTCTCTTGCAATGCAAACAGAAGTTCGTTTGCCTTTCAACAACCCGAACATTGCGGTTACGATTAGTGGCATAATCAAGCATAATAATCCTAATGATGGCACTGAGCATATATGTTAATCAGGGGCACTGGGTGACTAAACTGACACAGTGCACGTCGGATGTGGGTGGATGATGGCCGAAACTGAGCAATGACGTCCTGTTATTATGCAAACCGCTGCCAAGCTTTGTCTGGTATGATAGTGTGTATAGGACTTTTTATACAGCTACACAGGGTCAAGCCACAAGCCACCTCCGGGCCAAACCGATCACGCAGACTATAACATATATGTGACCAGTGACCGGTGATTATCTCACGGAGGTGACCGGTGGTCGTCTTACGGAGGTGACCGGTGGCCATCGTACGCATGTGACCGGTGGTGGTCTTACGGAGGTGACCGGTGGTCGTCTTACGGATGTGACCGGTGGCCGTCTTACGGATGTGACCGGTGGTCGTCTTACGGAGGTGACCGGTGGTCGTCTTACGGAGGTGACCGGTGGTCGTATTACGGAGGTGACCGGTGGTCGTCTTACAGAGGTGACCGGTGGTCGTCTTACGGGGGCGACTGGTAGTGGTCTTACAGAGGGCGGTGACCTTGGTCGCCTTACTAACGCTGAAATGATTAAGGTTCCGTGCTGGCACTCTGTGAGAGCGTTGGGTTCTGTCGCTGTTGGCTCTGGTGTTTCCCTGGTCTGACTACGTGGTTGTGGTGTCTGAGTCTCGCTGCCCGGGTCGCTGACTCCCGTCCGTCGGCCGCCGTGTCTCCACCCATGTCAGGTGACTCTGGTTCTCTGTGGTGTATACGTGGAGTAGATATCTTAGGTGAAGGCCATGTTTGATGTGTTGGACTGATGACCATGATATCGATGTGTTGTGAATGATACTTCGGTCGATGTCGCGATAAAGGGACAGCGATGATGAATGCGAATGATGTCAGTATCATGATGACAACCAACTTGAGACTTGTGTTGATGTATCCTGTGACGATCACTGTGCTGTGTGAATGATCTCAAGTCTGTGTTTACCTTAATGAATCACTTATTATAGCCTTTTCTGTCTTCCATGTACATCCATAACAAATTAACCCGATATGCCTTTACTTATCTCGGTCTATGGCTGCTCAATAGACCATTTTACAAACTTGCCTTCTTGTAATAAGTCTTTGGTGAGGATTTATATGCTTAATTATTTATATAACTTGACACTTCATCAGACAAAATTACTTAAAATGCATCAGACAAAAATAATTAAAGTGAAAACAATGTCAGCTATTCATGTGTTAATAGTTTATATGGATTCACATTTGGCAATGTTACATAGTTGTTGTGCGGCATGAGATGAAGGTATTGTTTAACCCTTCGCCACACCGCCTGGTATTTACCATCAGATGAAGCTCACCCCTCTAATGTTGCCTCGGACTATACATTATATGCGTGTATCAGGTAGCTGATTATAATTATTCGCGAATATCATTTTATTCCACACACTGTGTATGCCGTACGGGTATAAAGGCGTGGCTTGTTGGTCCGTCTCTTGCTTGTTATATATATAGCATCAGTCAGTGGCTTCACGTGGTCGACACAATCAGATGAATTGTTCCATTGACTGTTACAGAACATGACGCGGAGGTGCCAGGCGAGCCGTTCACCTTCCAGGACATGTTTAGTCCGCACTTCTCCACAAGACACTTCGATGCCAAGTGGACGGGAGGTATCAACGTCTAGCGCTGTGCATGCAATGTATCATCAGTTATGGATTCATATAGCATTGCCTTTGTAATAATTGAACTTGATGCCATGCCGTTAGAATTAATTTTATATTGTATGGATTATTTGTATTTACAAGTATTCGTTATGACATTTATTTATTCCGAGTAATTGAAATAACACAGCGTAAAAGCACATTTCGTGCAATGTATGCAATATATATATTTAGAAAAGTAAATAGAAATTGAAGAAGAAACACACATAACAACTTATACGCATTTAGTTGACAAACACAATACACCCTCGCTGGCGCCCATCGTGCACCGCGTGGCGCCCATCGTGCACCGCGTGGCGCCCATCGTGCACCGCGTGGCGCCCATCGTGCACCGCGCGGCGCCCATCGTGCACCACGTGGCGCCCATCGTGCACCGCGTGACGCCCATCTTGCACTGCGTGACGCCCATCGTGCACTGCGTGACGCCCATCGTGCACCGCGTGACGCCCATCGTGCACTGCGTGACGCCCATCGTGCACTGCGTGACGCCCATCGCATGACGGACGTGGTGTATTGTCGGTGTGGGCTGAGCGGCTACAGTGTAAACATCGCTTGTTGTTGCCGCTGCTTGCAGAAGATGACATGTTGGTGTTTGCCACGCGGGACATGGACTTGTTGCAGTTTGACCCCGTCTCCAACACCACCACCTCCATCATGGACAACTCGACATTCGTGAGTTACCCACTCATCTCAAACAGTATCTCATCCGCGCTCTCCACTCGTCTCAAACAGTATCTCATCCGTGCTCTCCACTCGTCTCAAACAGTATCTCATCCGCGCTCTCCACTCGTCTCAAACAGTATCTCATCCGCGCTCTCCACTCGTCTCAAACAGTATCTCATCCGCGCTCTCCACTCGTCTCAAACAGTATCTCATCCGCGCTCTCCACTCGTCTCAAACGGTATCTCATCCGCGCTCTCCACTTGTCTCAAACAGTATCTCATCCGCGCTCTCCACTCGTCTCAAACAGTATCTCATCCGCGCTCTCCACTCGTCTCAAACAGTATCTCATCCGCGCTCTCCACTCGTCTCAAACGGTATCTCATCCGCGCTCTCCACTTGTCTCAAACAGTATCTCATCCGCGCTCTCCACTCGTCTCAAACAGTATCTCATCCGCGCTCTCCACTCGTCTCAAACAGTATCTCATCCGCGCTCTCCACTCGTCTCAAACGGTATCTCATCCGCGCTCTCCACTCGTCTCAAACGGTATCTCATCCGCGCTCTCCACTTGTCTCAAACAGTATCTCATCCGCGCTCTCCACTCGTCTCAAACAGTATCTCATCCGCGCTCTCCACTCGTCTCAAACAGTATCTCATCCGCGCTCTCCACTCATCTCAAACAGTATCTCATCCGCGCTCTCCACTCGTCTCAAACAGTATCTCATCCGCGCTCTCCACTCGTCTCAAACAGTATCTCATCCGCGCTCTCCACTCGTCTCAAACGGTATCTCATCCACGCTCTCCACTCGTCTCAAACAGTATCTCATCCGCGCTCTCCACTCGTCTCAAACAGTATCTCATCCGCGCTCTCCACTCGTCTCAAACAGTATCTCATCCGCGCTCTCCACTCGTCTCAAACAGTATCTCATCCGCGCTCTCCACTCGTCTCAAACAGTATCTCATCCGCGCTCTCCACTCGTCTCAAACAGTATCTCATCCGCGCTCTCCACTCGTCTCAAACAAGAAATCTGCGTCATAAAGTACAATTACCTTGTCAGTGTTCTAAGCGACCTTGCTCATTACTTTAACGTTGCCAGTCGGGCTGTTCTATTCCTGGCACTAAGGTTGTGGGGCCGTATTCAGAATCCCTTCGTAAGTTACGCACGAAAGGTGCGTTTTGCGTCACCAGCTCGTGGTGGTGGTGCTCATGATTAAGAAGTCGTATTTAATATAATTTTAGCACTTTCTTAATTCAGAAAATCCACTTTTTGGGTGACTACATATGTATTTTGAACCTGATAATCGCTCGACAAATCTTCCACCTAGCGGTAAGTCTAGTGGCGTAGCCTAAGTGGTGATTATGAAAACGGCCCCTGGCCTCTTTATCATCCCTAAAACGTCGACTAGACACAAATATCTTCCCAGGTTTGTCAGCTGCCAAGCTTTTTTCTCTTCTTTGAGGTATATTTATCAATGAATTTGTTGAAGTTTTGGTTGTGCTGATTACTTATCTTCGTTCTAGTATGTTAAGTATGTGGTATATTTCCCAACATTGTGCCGCCATGTTCCCTAGATACTACTGGTTATCATGATGTAGGCCAGTGGGCTCAGCAGGCGCCTTAGCTATGTCAATGCCATATTATATCGCCTAATTTTTGTATGGTTTGTCCGTACAAGAATATCAGAGATTAGTTTGCTCAGTGCATTTCCCTGTTGATGTGAACATCATTATTTTTGTTGCAGAGGAAATATAACACCGATCGGTTCTTCGTATCACCCGATCTGAAATACGTTCTTGTAGCTTATGATATCGAAATGGTAAGTATTTATTGTGGACGAATCTACCCAATGCCTGCAAATATAGGCCTATTTATTCACATAGCCTACCAATTTCATTTTGGTGAAACAACCTGGAACGTGGAATGGCTATATCTGCTTCTATATTGATATCCAGCTGTCATTTAAGTAAGGAAGCACGACATTTGCTTCACAGACACGATTATAGTGGTTATTCCAAAGAGGTTCGCTTACGCTTCCTTCCCCTGCGATAACCGGTTCCTGTGAAACACGCAAGCACTAAAGAATACTCGGGATATTCGTTGATGATGGGCTTGTTTTTATCTGTGCTGATAGGTCTATAGACATTCCTTCAAAGCCAAGTATGTGATCTACAACAGAGATGCCAGCGACCAGCCGGGGTAGGTGCTTTACCTGTGATGTTATTATGTATCCTTGGCAACCAGCATGGGTATGGGTAAATGGGTCTCCTGTGTGGCACTCCGCCCATGAAGCACGTGTACATATGTTTGCCGTCTCACAAACTTGGATAAATTTTGGCGTATTATGTTACACATTCTTTAGTAAGGATGTTGCAATAACCGAATTAATATCTATGTATATTAGTGAATTACATTGTGTGTGATATATAATGATCTCGGCCCCGAGGAAGCCGGCTGCTTTCAATACGGACGCAGACCCAGTTCATAGTGCGCCATGGGTGACTAATGCAAGTGGTTGTATGCACGGGACGTGAGCGGCAGGGCATTACGCTCCCGGATATAGCCAATAGAGTGACGGGACATTAATGACCACGGGCGGTAACGACCTCAGCCCTCGCCAGTCCCGGGCTCTGGCGGCCAAACACGACTCGGACCGCAATTAAAATGGGCATTAAATACCGGTAATGGTGTACCATGGTTTATTGTGTACTTATGTAAATACACTGCCGGGCAGCCGCTTAGTGTTGTCTTTGTTGCCCGCCAGGAGGCTGATGGAGTTCCCGCTGGTGGCCAACGAGGACTGGAAGGACCGGAAGCTACAGTATGCAGGCTGGTCCTCCTCGGGACACTCTCTCGTAAGCCTGCCTCAGTCCGCATCTCACCTTCTATACTTCAGTTACAAGCCAGAATATCTACTTCGTTGACAACTTACATTAAAATATTTACATTAATTTATTTACGTACAGCCAAGAGTTGAACCGTAATTGTAGTTACGTACATGTTATTCGTTGAGTCTTTGAAGGTTTTGACTCAATAAGGATACGTGTGACGACAATAACCGTAATAGCACTTAGGCATATTGCATAGAATATATGTAGATTGTTATGACATACGTACCCCCCTCTGTCTGTTTACAGACTTTTGTGTACAGCAACAACTTGTACTACCAGAGCAACCCGCTCTCCACAGCCTCACAACTCACTCACTCGGGCAGCAAGTTCATCTTTAACGGCATTCCCGACTGGCTGTATGAGGGTGTGTATGGAGAACCCGTGGTCCTCAGCCTAGCGACAATAAGAGGAGTTGTTTAAATGTTCACAAAAATACAGCGGTGACCAAGACCGTATCAGATTCTTAAATAAAACGAACTGCATTTATCTGCTGCTATATTTATCGCAAAGAACGTAGTCATTATACCATCTATAGTGTAACATTAAGCGGTAACTTCTAAGTTCATCCATTGTGGAGCAACATGGACAACAGGGCTACCGAAAAATATTAATGAATATGAATATGAATCTATTTTGGCGCATTCATAATTTATGATAATGGTAGCCCGTAGCTGTATCCGGCATATATGAAGTGTCATAATAACGTAAACCAAGGTATATTGCTGAAACATTAATTTGGAGTTATTATAATTGTTGTTCTACTCGCAAACATCAACATTATATAATTAGTTGTTTTTGTTTCTGCAGAGGAGTTGCTGCACGGTAACGCTGCCCACTGGTGGTCTCCCAACAGTCAGGCCTTGGCCTACGCCGTCTTCAACGACACCTCTGTGCCGGCCTATAAGTACCCCGTCTACGGCGCCGGAACCAACATCTACGGCAACGTGGAGGAAATAGCGTATCCCAAGGTGAGGGGTCAAAGTCCTCGGCGTACGTGTGAGGAGATAGCGTATCCCAAGGTGAGGGGTCAAAGTCCTCGGCGTACGTGTGAGGAGATAGCGTATCCTAAGGTGAGGGGTCAAAGTCCTCGGCGTACGTGTGAGGAGATAGCGTATCCTAAGGTGAGGGGTCAAAGTCCTCGGCGTACGTGTGAGGAGATAGCGTATCCTAAGGTGAGGGGTCAAAGTCCTCGGCGTACGTGTGAGGAGATAGCGTATCCTAAGGTGAGGGGTCAAAGTCCTCGGCGTACGTGTGAGGAGATAGCGTATCCTAAGGTGAGGGGTCAAAGTCCTCGGCGTACGTGTGAGGAGATAGCGTATCCTAAGGTGAGGGGTCAAAGTCCTCGGCGTACGTGTGAGGAGATAGCGTATCCTAAGGTGAGGGGTCAAAGTCCTCGGCGTACGTGTGAGGAGATAGCGTATCCTAAGGTGAGGGGTCAAAGTCCTCGGCGTACGTGTGAGGAGATAGCGTATCCCAAGGTGAGGGGTTAAAGTCCTCGGCGTACGTGTGAAGAGATAGCGTATCCCAAGGTGAGGGGTCAAAGTCCTCGGCGTACGTGTGAGGAGATAGCGTATCCCAAGGTGAGGGGTTAAAGTCCTCGGCGTACGTGTGAAGAGATAGCGTATCCTAAGGTGAGGGGTCAAAGTCCTCGGCGTACGTGTGAGGAGATAGCGTATCCTAAGGTGAGGGGTCAAAGTCCTCGGCGTACGTGTGAGGAGATAGCGTATCCCAAGGTGAGGGGTTAAAGTTTTCGGCGTACGTGTGAGGAGATAGCGTATCCCAAGGTGAGGGGTCAAAGTTTTCGGCGTACGTGTGAAGAGATAGCGTATCCCAAGGTGAGAGGTCAAAGTCCTCGGCGTACGTGTGAGGAGATAGCGTATCCCAAGGTGAGGGGTCAAAGTCCTCGGCGTACGTGTGAGGAGATAGCGTATCCCAAGGTGAGGGGTCAAAGTCCTCGGCGTACGTGTGAGGAGATAGCGTATCCCAAGGTGAGGGGTCAAAGTCCTCGGCGTACGTGTGAGGAGATAGCGTATCCCAAGGTGAGGGGTCAAAGTCCTCGGCGTACGTGTGAGGAGATAGCGTATCCCAAGGTGAGGGGTCAAAGTCCTCGGCCTACGTGTGAGGAGGATACCTTTAAATTGGAATCTCGGGCTATTCTCGCACTCTGTTGTCAGTGGCCAATGTTGACACCAGTTCCGGGAAAAACCCGTCTGGGTATACGTGTCAGAAATTGAGATTTTATCATATTATGTTACAGTTTGATAAATTAGTTCATGTGGCGAAGTTTGGCGGCTTAAAAGCTGAAACTTCCTTTGTAAAATTCATTTTAGTTTTCCAATCGTGCGTTGTTTTGCTGCCGCCATTCACGTTACAGATCTTGTCACTCAGTGGTTATCGCGGTGTCAATGCACGTAACTGATATTTACATAAATTGTTCCAACAAACCCACCGAACTAAATAGCTATAGACCTGAATCATATGAACTACAACTATAGAACTAATAGCTACTATTTACGAAACAGAAGGTTCATGTTAAGAAATATATACCATTTTGCCTAAAACAATACGTTAGTTAGGCCTACCTCCGCCGCAGAGGCGTAATCACTTTGACGACGTCATATCTCCAGGGAAACACGTCGCGTGAACACTTAGTTACTGGTGCTATTGAGCGCCACTGTTATGATTTTGACCAAATATTTACGTGCGGTCGTGAAAATTATTGTCATCGTTAGATCTCCGTGTTGACTTAATGGCGACGTTTAAAGTTCTATTCGAGGGAGAAAATACATTTAGCATTGCTTCCCGTGCGAGATGGGTTTATCTCAGCACGCATCTCCGAAATCGTTGAAGACTTGTGCTGAGATAAACCCATCTCGCACGAGAAGCAATGCCATATGCATATCATCTGGCACATGTTTCATCCTTTCATCATGTATCGTGGCGGGAAGTCCCTTGGCCCAGTTTAGCCCTTGTTTGCGGCCTAAAACAACAATATGTTCTATTTCGTCGTGTACAAGCTCCTCGTGCATCTGTCTATAGGTGTTCATATGAGGGTAGAGTAGTGGAAATTGTCCATACTATGTAACATCTGAGACGCCAGTGATGTGTGACCTCAGATGTGTGTAGGATATCCGATGTTTTGATTGGTGCAGGCTGGTGATGACGCGGCTCACGTGAACCCTCTCGTGACGCTGTTTGTGATAGACGTGAACCGACCCATCGCCAAGCAGCTCCAGCCTCCAGCCGAGTTCCGCGACAAGTAAGTCCCTGTGGGGTGAGCCACAGGCGGCCCACCGGCCAGGCTGAGACAATCCGCCCATAGCTTAGGCATTGAAAATGGTCGATATTTTATATTATAACTACAGGACACTGAAAGTTGTGTTTTACGCATGGTGGATATCACGTTTATTACAGACTGCAGATTATGTACATCGCGTTAACAGACGTCAGCACTTCATATACAGTATCCTACTATCGAAAGCTTTGTAAATACGAATATATAATGTGCAATAAATGGAAGATATGTCGTTAAAGACATCTTATGGTCGACCGGTGCATTTTGTGTTGGAAAGTGTGGGGTGCCTATATTTGTTTCAAAGCTTTATTCTGTAAAGACGTTGACAATACGTACACGTACACATAAATGTTCACCTCTAACTTTGCGTTGGCGAAAGCCTAATCCAGATTTTATAGTGTAATATAAATATTGACAAAGTATAAAGTATAAGTACAAAGTATAATCGAACCGTTTGCTCGCGATAATGTACAGATGATTTTTTTCAAATAATGTACAATTTTGAGAAAAGCTCAAACCACGGCTACCGTTCATGAAGAGATTGGTCAGATTTGCGGTTCTTTCCTAGATGCGGGATTTCTGTTAGGGCGGGGGAGGGGCGGGGAGGGGATCGTATTTCCATCATATTAGCATGACAAGAGCAATAACTCAGACTCTAATATATTGTTTTCTAATATCCGTGAATTGGGACATAGCCAACGTTTGCCATTTTTTTTGGTGGGGGGGGGGGGGGGGGCTACATTATAATACACAGGGAGGCCTGGCTGTCGGTGCTTACCACTGAACCCGGAGATCGATATATGATAACACGTGCATTTCTTGAACAGCTCAGCGGCAGGATAACAGTTAACCGGCCCGGTTAGACAATGTGTCCAGTAAATTTCAATGCATAAATATTTGGAAAATCGGTATATGTCATTTGTATGAGGATCTTTAACCTGTGTTTTACACTTTTGTGTGTGGTGTTGCAGGGAGTTTTACCTGACGCTGGTCTCCTGGAAGGATGACGCCACCATACTGGTCGCCTGGTCCAACCGAGCGCAAAACAGAACTGTCATCACCCTCTGTGACGTCAAATCGACGGACTGCCACGAAAACACGATAGAGACCAGCCATGAAGGCCGGGGATGGGTGTCTGTGGTAGGTGTCAACCACGTGGTGTGGTGTCAGTGATTGTCATGGCAACCCAATAGAGACCAGCCATGAAGGCCGGGGATGGGTGCCGGTGGTAGGTGTCAACCACGTGGTGTGGTGTCAGTGATTGCCATGGCAACCCAATAGAGACCAGCCATGAAGGCCGGGGATGGGTGCCGGTGGTAGGTGTCAACCACGTGGTGGGGTGTCAGTGATTGCCATGACAACCCGATAGAGACCAGCCATGAAGGCCGGGGATGGGTGTCTGTGGTAGCTGTCAACCACGTGGGGTGTCAGTGATTGCCATGACAACCCGATAGAGACCAGCCACGAAGGCCGGGGATGGGTGTCTGTGGTAGCTGTCAACCACGTGGGGTGTCAGTGATTGCCATGACAACATTGGCGTGAATGCTAGTGGAAATGCATGTTATTGGTGACTATAAATAGTAACTGTTACTAAAGAGTAACTGTAGGTTGTACAGAGATAAAGTGTCTTGTGTAATCTGATGGAGGAAATGAGTTAATCTGTCAATTGCTGTCCTTGTACAGGGATACGGGAATTATTTATGGTTGTGGATATGGATTGTGCACGTCATTGTCCTCAAAGCCATACTTTTAGATATATTTCTGAACCGAGGCAGGAACCTCCACAGCTCCGTAGATAACGCAGCGTTTTACAAATATAAATGTCCGGAATCCGGCCTCTAAAGGAGTAACAAGGCCTCTTTTCCCATGTAATGTCATTCCAACACCAACAAGTCATTCGCCCATCCACACAATACCACTGAATGAAGTGACACCCGCAACGTCCCCTAGCCATGGATTAACCTTGGCTGTCCTTGCCTGCAGGAGAAGATAATGTTCATCCAGGAAGGACAGCAGTACCTGGCGATATTCCCGGAGCAGGACGGCCAGTCTGGCTTCTGGAAGCACCTCACTGTCGTCACGGCAAAGGTAAGTGTGGGGCTGGTCTGGTAATCTCTTCTGGAAGCACCTCACTGTCGTCACGGCCAAGGTAAGTGTGGGGCTGGTCTGGTAATCTCTTCTGGAAGCACCACACTGTCGTCACGGCCAAGGTAAGTGTGGGGCTTGTCTGGTAATCTCTTCTGGAAGCACCTCACTGTCGTCACGGCCAAGGTAAGTGTGTGGCTGGTCTGGTAATCTCTTCTGGAAGCACCTCACTGTCGTCACGGCCAAGGTAAGTGTGGGGCTGGTCTGGTAATCTCTTCTGGAAGCACCTCACTGTCGTCACGGCCAAGGTAAGTGTGGGGCTGGTCTGGTAATCTCTTCTGGAAGCACCTCACTGTCGTCACGGCCAAGGTAAGTGTGTGGCTGGTCTGGTAATCTCTTCTGGAAGCACCTCACTGTCGTCACGGCCAAGGTAAGTGTGTGGCTGGTCTGGTAATCTCTTCTTGAAGCACCTCACTGTCGTCACGGCCAAGGTAAGTGTGGGGCTGGTCTGGTAATCTCTTCTGGAAGCACCTCACTGTCGTCACGGCCAAGGTAAGTGTGTGGCTGCTCTGGTAATCTCTTCTGGAAGCACCTCACTGTCGTCACGGCCAAGGTAAGTGTGGGGCTGGTCTGGTAATCTCTTCTGGAAGCACCTCACTGTCGTCACGGCCAAGGTAAGTGTGTGGCTGGTCTGGTAATCTCTTCTGGAAGCACCTCACTGTCGTCACGGCCAAGGTAAGTGTGGGGCTGGTCTGGTAATCTCTTCTGGAAGCACCTCACTCGTCACGGCCAAGGTAAGTGTGTGGCTGGTCTGGTAATCTCTTCTGGAAGCACCTCACTGTCGTCACGGCCAAGGTAAGTGTGGGGCTGGTCTGGTAATCTCTTCTGGAAGCACCTCACTGTCGTCACGGCCAAGGTAAGTGTGGGGCTGGTCTGGTAATCTCTTCTGGAAGCACCTCACTGTCGTCACGGCCAAGGTAAGTGTGGGGCTGGTCTGGTAATCTCTTCTGGAAGCACCTCACTGTCGTCACGGCCAAGGTAAGTGTGGGGCTGGTCTGGTAATCTCTTCTGGAAGCACCTCACTGTCGTCACGGCCAAGGTAAGTGTGGGGCTGGTCTGGTAATCTCTTCTGGAAGCACCTCACTGTCGTCACGGCCAAGGTAAGTGTGTGGCTGGTCTGGTAATCTCTTCTGGAAGCACCTCACTGTCGTCACGGCCAAGGTAAGTGTGGGGCTGGTCTGGTAATCTCTTCTGGAAGCACCTCACTGTCGTCACGGCCAAGGTAAGTGTGTGGCTGGTCTGGTAATCTCTTCTGGAAGCACCTCACTGTCGTCACGGCCAAGGTAAGTGTGTGGCTGGTCTGGTAATCTCTTCTGGAAGCACCTCACTGTCGTCACGGCCAAGGTAAGTGTGTGGCCGGTCTGGTAATCTCTTCTGGAAGCACCTCACTGTCGTCACGGCCAAGGTAAGTGTGGGGCTGGTCTGGTAATCTCTTCTGGAAGCACCTCACTGTCGTCACGGCCAAGGTAAGTGTGGGGCTGGTCTGGTAATCTCTTCTGGAAGCACCTCACTGTCGTCACGGCCAAGGTAAGTGTGGGGCTGGTCTGGTAATCTCTTCTGGAAGCACCTCACTGTCGTCACGGCCAAGGTAAGTGTGTGGCTGGTCTGGTAATCTCTTCTGGAAGCACCTCACTGTCGTCACGGCCAAGGTAAGTGTGGGGCTGGTCTGGTAATCTCTTCTGGAAGCACCTCACTGTCGTCACGGCCAAGGTAAGTGTGTGGCTGGTCTGGTAATCTCTTCTGGAAGCACCTCACTGTCGTCACGGCCAAGGTAAGTGTGGGGCTGGTCTGGTAATCTCTTCTGGAAGCACCTCACTGTCGTCACGGCCAAGGTAAGTGTGTGGCTGCTCTGGTAATCTCTTCTGGAAGCACCTCACTGTCGTCACGGCCAAGGTAAGTGTGGGGCTGGTCTGGTAATCTCTTCTGGAAGCACCTCACTGTCGTCACGGCCAAGGTAAGTGTGTGGCTGGTCTGGTAATCTCTTCTGGAAGCACCTCACTGTCGTCACGGCCAAGGTAAGTGTGGGGCTGGTCTGGTAATCTCTTCTGGAAGCACCTCACTCGTCACGGCCAAGGTAAGTGTGTGGCTGGTCTGGTAATCTCTTCTGGAAGCACCTCACTGTCGTCACGGCCAAGGTAAGTGTGGGGCTGGTCTGGTAATCTCTTCTGGAAGCACCTCACTGTCGTCACGGCCAAGGTAAGTGTGGGGCTGGTCTGGTAATCTCTTCTGGAAGCACCTCACTGTCGTCACGGCCAAGGTAAGTGTGGGGCTGGTCTGGTAATCTCTTCTGGAAGCACCTCACTGTCGTCACGGCTAAGGTAAGTGTGGGGCTGGTCTGGTAATCTCTTCTGGAAGCACCTCACTGTCGTCACGGCCAAGGTAAGTGTGGGGCTGGTCTGGTAATCTCTTCTGGAAGCACCTCACTGTCGTCACGGCCAAGGTAAGTGTGTGGCTGGTCTGGTAATCTCTTCTGGAAGCACCTCACTGTCGTCACGGCCAAGGTAAGTGTGGGGCTGGTCTGGTAATCTCTTCTGGAAGCACCTCACTGTCGTCACGGCCAAGGTAAGTGTGTGGCTGGTCTGGTAATCTCTTCTGGAAGCACCTCACTGTCGTCACGGCCAAGGTAAGTGTGTGGCTGGTCTGGTAATCTCTTCTGGAAGCACCTCACTGTCGTCACGGCCAAGGTAAATGTGTGGCCGGTCTGGTAATCTCTTCTGGAAGCACCTCACTGTCGTCACGGCCAAGGTAAGTGTGGGGCTGGTCTGGTAATCTCTTCTGGAAGCACCTCACTGTCGTCACGGCCAAGGTAAGTGTGTGGCCGGTCTGGTAATCTCTTCTGGAAGCACCTCACTGTCGTCACGGCCAAGGTAAGTGTGTGGCTGCTCTGGTAATCTCTTCTGGAAGCACCTCACTGTCGTCACGGCCAAGGTAAGTGTGTGGCCGGTCTGGTAATCTCTTCTGGAAGCACCTCACTGTCGTCACGGCCAAGGTAAGTGTGGGGCTGGTCTGGTAATCTCTTCTGGAAGCACCTCACTGTCGTCACGGCCAAGGTAAGTGTGTGGCTGGTCTGGTAATCTCTTCTGGAAGCATCTCACTGTCGTCACGGCCAAGGTAAGTGTGTGGCCGGTCTGGTAATCTCTTCTGGAAGCACCTCACTGTCGTCACGGGCAAGGTAAGTGTGTGGCTGGTCTGGTAATCTCTTCTGGAAGCACCTCACTGTCGTCACGGCCAAGGTAAGTGTGGGGCTAGTCTGGTAATCTCTTCTGGAAGCACCTCACTGTCGTCACGGCCAAGGTAAGTGTGTGGCTGGTCTGGTAATCTTTTCTGGAAGCACCTCACTGTCGTCACGGCCAAGGTAAGTGTGTGGCTGGTCTGGTAATCTCTTCTGGAAGCACCTCACTGTCGTCACGGCCAAGGTAAGTGTGGGGCCGGTCTGGTAATCTCTTCTGGAAGCACCTCACTGTCGTCACGGCCAAGGTAAGTGTGGGGCTGGTCTGGTAATCTCTTCTGGAAGCACCTCACTGTCGTCACGGCCAAGGTAAGTGTGGGGCTGGTCTGGTAATCTCTTCTGGAAGCACCTCACTGTCGTCACGGCCAAGGTAAGTGTGGGGCTGCTCTGGTAATCTCTTCTGGAAGCACCTCACTGTCGTCACGGCCAAGGTAAGTGTGGGGCTGGTCTGGTAATCTCTTCTGGAAGCACCTCACTGTCGTCACGGCCAAGCTAAGTGTGTGGCCGGTCTGGTAATCTCTTCTGGAAGCACCTCACTGTCGTCACGGCCAAGGTAAGTGTGTGGCTGGTCTGGTAATCTCTTCTGGAAGCACCTCACTGTCGTCACGGCCAAGGTAAGTGTGTGGCCGGTCTGGCACGTCATAGTGCACTCACCCTTTTCGTGATGTATGTTGCACAGACATGTAATTTCGTACGATGTCATAATGATTAATTAGGAACTCATTTGGATTCCAATTTGTAGAAGAGATATATTCGCTTAAATGAAACATAAAACATGTCTTTTCCTGGCCAGTCGCTCCCGTTCCAGAGTGTTCCTACTATCAAATTGATTGAAATGTTATATCTTTGATTCTGTAGTGATACCATGTCTTCCGACTGAGATAAATTTAGTGATTACATTTAATGTTTGCCATATAGTTATGACTAAGACTATAATGTTCTCTCCTTGTCGGACGAGCAAATAATAAACAAGATTTGATGACATCATCGGGTTCTGGGTTCGTGCGCTGGGACCCGTATGTGGGACCTTTCTTATAACTCCTGTCAGTGTCCCGGCAAGTTCTTTGGTCCGCTTTAGCCCTTATGTGCGCAGTAGCTCTTACTGTAGTCTTTATGTCTATGCCATGGTCCCCTGCGTGGTTGTGCTTACAGCCGGGGAGTCCCGGAGCCCGCACTGTGCTCACCCACGGACAGTGGGAAGTCACCAACGTCCTCGCGTACGACGAAGAGGAAAACTTTGTGTAAGTATTTCATTCAAATTTAATTGCCACAATAAAATCCGTTCAAGAAATCGCCGAGATAAATTTAATTCGATATGCCGTGTCTCAAACGTGATTGCCTATATATTGCGTACATCTCTCAATGAGTTTTTTCATTGCCCTTGTATAGTATGTAATTATGTTAGACAACATATGTATACCACATATCTCTTGTACAAAGATTATATTATGCAATGCGGTTCTTTGCCACAGAGAGAAATATCTAGTCGTGTCTTTTTTTAAATTCTGAACTACATTTTAGAAAATATACTTATAGTCAATGCGGTAAGCATGAACTATGTTCTATAATGGATAAGATTCTTTCACAATTAGGCTGATCAGTCAACTTCTTTACAATGTTATCTTTTGACTTGTAATTACATATATATATCTGTATTTTTATGTTAATTGCTAAATAAAGCATTTTATTAAAAAAAAAAAAAATGTATACCACTTGGGTTTGAAGATTTAAGTGGTCATGTTTTGTACACACATGTATCATGTCATTTCGTTATTCTTAAGATATCACCAATGTAATTTTTATTTTCATGCTTTTATTTGCTAGCTTCGTCTTTTTTTGTATATTAGGCTTTAATGAGGTTGTTTTCATCTATATAGATATTACATCAGCACGAATGGTGATCCGCTGCAGAGACACCTGTTCAGGTACCACGTCTTGCTCAAGACAACAAAGAATAAGTGATAAAAATAACGATTAAGATATTAAAGTCCATTGCTCAAAATGTTGTTCATGTTGACGCCTACTTGTCCATTGCTCAAAATGTTGTTCATGTTGACGCCTACTTGTCCATTCCTCAGAATGTTGTTCATGTTGGCCTACTTGTCCATTCCTCAGAATGTTGTACATGTTGACGCCTACTTGTCCATTCCACAGAATGTTGTACATGTTGACGCCTACTTGTCTATTCCACAGAATGTTGTTCATGTTGACGCCTACTTGTCCATTCCTCAGAGTATTGTTCATGTTGACACCTACTTGTCCATTCTACAGAATGTTGTTCATGTTGACGCCTTCTTGTCCATTCCTCAGAATGTTGTTCATGTTGACGCCTGGTTCCCTTCCTCAGAATGTTCATGTTGACGCCTACTTGTCCATTCCTCAGAATGTTGTCCATGTAACGCCTGCTTGTCCATTCCTCAGAATGTTGTTCATGTTGACGCCTACTTGTCCATTCCTCAGAATGTTGTACATGTTGACGCGTACTTGTCCATTCCACAGAATGTTGTTCATGTTGACGCCTACTTGTCCATTCCTCAGAATGTTGTTCATGTTGACGCGTACTTGTCCATTCCGCAGAATATTCATGTTGACGCCTACTTGTCCATTCCTCAGAATGTTCATGTTGACGCCTACTTGTCCATTCCTCAGAATGTTGTCCATGTAACGCCTGCTTGTCCATTCCTCAGAATGTTGTTCATGTTGACGCCTACTTGTCCATTCCTCAGAATGTTGTACATGTTGACGCGTACTTGTCCATTCCACAGAATGTTGTTCATGTTGACGCCTACTTGTCCATTCCTCAGAGTATTGTTCATGTTGACACCTACTTGTCCATTCTACAGAATGTTGTACATGTTGACGCCTACTTGTCCATTCCTCAGAATGTTGTTCATGTTGACGCCTACTTGTCCATTCCGCAGAATATTCATGTTGACGCCTACTTGTCCATTCCTCAGAATGTTCATGTTGACGCCTACTTGTCCATTCCTCAGAATGTTGTCCATGTAACGCCTGCTTGTCCATTCCTCAGAATGTTGTTCATGTTGACGCCTACTTGTCCATTCCTCAGAATGTTGTACATGTTGACGCGTACTTGTCCATTCCACAGAATGTTGTTCATGTTGACGCCTACTTGTCCATTCCTCAGAGTATTGTTCATGTTGACACCTACTTGTCCATTCTACAGAATGTTGTTCATGTTGACGCCTTCTTGTCCATTCCTCAGAATGTTGTTCATGTTGACGCCTACTTGTCCATTCCTCAGAATGTTGTTCATGTTGACGCCTACTTGTCCATTCCTCAGAATGTTGTCCATGTAACGCCTGCTTGTCCATTCCTCAGAATGTTGTTCATGTTGACGCCTACTTGTCCCTTCCTCAGAATGTTGTCCATGTAACGCCTACTTGTCCATTTCTCAGAATGTTGTTCATGTTGCCGCCTACTTGTCCATTCCTCAGAATGTTGTTCATGTTGCCGCCTGGTTCCCTTCCTCAGAATGTTGTTCATGTTCACGCCTACTTGTCCCTTCCACAGAATGTTGTCCATGTAACGCCTGCTTGTCCATTCCTCAGAATGTTGTTCATGTTGACGCCTACTTGTCCATTCCTCAGAATGTTGTACATGTTGACGCGTACTTGTCCATTCCACAGAATGTTGTTCATGTTGACGCCTACTTGTCCATTCCTCAGAGTATTGTTCATGTTGACACCTACTTGTCCATTCTACAGAATGTTGTTCATGTTGACGCCTTCTTGTCCATTCCTCAGAATGTTGTTCATGTTGACGCCTACTTGTCCATTCCGCAGAATATTCATGTTGACGCCTACTTGTCCATTCCACAGAATGTTCATGTTCACGCCTACTTGTCCATTCCTCAGAATGTTGTTCATGTTGGCGCCTACTTGTCCATTCCTCAGAATGTTGTCCATGTAACGCCTACTTGTCCAGTCCTCAAAATGTTGTTCATGTTCCCGCCTGGTTCCCTTCCTCAGAATGTTGTTCATGTTCACGCCTACTTGTCCCTTCCTCAGAATGTTGTCCATGTAACGCCTACTTGTCCATTCCTCAGAATGTTGTTCATGTTGACGCCTACTTGTCCCTTCCTCAGAATGTTGTTCATGTTGCCGCCTGGTTCCCTTCCTCAGAATGTTGTTCATGTTGGCCTACTTGTCCCTTCCTCAGAATGTTGTTCATGTTGACGCCTACTTGTCCCTTCCTCAGAATGTTGTTCATGTTGACGCCTACTTGTCCATTCCACAGAATGTTGTTCATGTTGCCGCCTACTTGTCCATTCTTCAGAATGTTGTTCATGTTGCCGCCTGGTTCCCTTCCTCAGAATGTTGTTCATGTTCACGCCTACTTGTCCCTTCCTCAGAATGTTGTTCATGTTGCCGCCTACTTGTCCCTTCCTCAGAATGTTGTTCATGTTGCCGCCTGGTTCCCTTCCTCAGAATGTTGTTCATGTTGGCCTACTTGTCCCTTCCTCAGAATGTTGTTCATGTTGACGCCTACTTGTCCCTTCCTCAGAATGTTGTTCATGTTGACGCCTACTTGTCCATTCCACAGAATGTTGTTTATGTTGCCGCCTACTTGTCCATTCTTCAGAATGTTGTTCATGTTGCCGCCTGGTTCCCTTCCTCAGAATGTTGTTCATGTTCACGCCTACCTGTTCCTTCCTCAGAATGTAGTTCATGTTGCCGCTTGGTTCCCTTCCTCAGAATGTTGTTCATGTTCACGCCTAATTGTCCCTTCCTCAGAATGTTGTCCATGTAACGCCTACTTGTCCCTTCCTCAGAATGTTGTTCATGTTGCCGCCTGGTTCCCTTCTTCAGAATGTTGTACATGTTGCCGCCTGGTTCCCTTCCTCAGAATGTTGTTCATGTTCACGCCTACTTGTCCCTTCCTCAGAATGTTGTTCATGTTGCCGCCTGGTTCCCTTCCTCAGAATGTTGTTCATGTTCACGCCTACTTGTCCCTTCCTCAGAATGTTGTTCATGTTGCCGCCTACTTGTCCCTTCCTCAGAATGTTGTTCATGTTGCCGCCTGGTTCCCTTCCTCAGAATGTTGTACATGTTGACGCCTACTTGTCCCTTCCTCAGAATGTTGTTCATGTTGCCGCCTACTTGTCCCTTCCTCAGAATGTTGTTCATGTTGCCGCCTGGTTCCCTTCCTCAGAATGTTGTACATGTTGACGCCTACTTGTCCCTTCCTCAGAATGTTGTTCATGTTGCCGCCTGGTTCCCTTCCTCAGAATGTTGTTCATGTTGGCCTACTTGTCCCTTCCTCAGAATGTTGTTCATGTTGACGCCTACTTGTCCCTTCCTCAGAATGTTGTTCATGTTGACGCCTACTTGTCCATTCCACAGAATGTTGTTCATGTTGCCGCCTACTTGTCCATTCTTCAGAATGTTGTTCATGTTGCCGCCTGGTTCCCTTCCTCAGAATGTTGTTCATGTTCACGCCTACTTGTCCCTTCCTCAGAATGTTGTTCATGTTGCCGCCTACTTGTCCCTTCCTCAGAATGTTGTTCATGTTGCCGCCTGGTTCCCTTCCTCAGAATGTTGTTCATGTTGGCCTACTTGTCCCTTCCTCAGAATGTTGTTCATGTTGACGCCTACTTGTCCCTTCCTCAGAATGTTGTTCATGTTGACGCCTACTTGTCCACTCCACAGAATGTTGTTCATGTTGCCGCCTACTTGTCCATTCTTCAGAATGTTGTTCATGTTGCCGCCTGGTTCCCTTCCTCAGAATGTTGTTCATGTTCACGCCTATCTGTTCCTTCCTCAGAATGTAGTTCATGTTGCCGCTTGGTTCCCTTCCTCAGAATGTTGTTCATGTTCACGCCTAATTGTCCCTTCCTCAGAATGTTGTCCATGTAACGCCTACTTGTCCCTTCCTCAGAATGTTGTTCATGTTGCCGCCTGGTTCCCTTCTTCAGAATGTTGTACATGTTGCCGCCTGGTTCCCTTCCTCAGAATGTTGTTCATGTTCACGCCTACTTGTCCCTTCCTCAGAATGTTGTTCATGTTGCCGCCTGGTTCCCTTCCTCAGAATGTTGTTCATGTTCACGCCTACTTGTCCCTTCCTCAGAATGTTGTTCATGTTGCCGCCTACTTGTCCCTTCCTCAGAATGTTGTTCATGTTGCCGCCTGGTTCCCTTCCTCAGAATGTTGTACATGTTGACGCCTACTTGTCCCTTCCTCAGAATGTTGTTCATGTTGCCGCCTACTTGTCCCTTCCTCAGAATGTTGTTCATGTTGCCGCCTGGTTCCCTTCCTCAGAATGTTGTACATGTTGACGCCTACTTGTCCCTTCCTCAGAATGTTGTTCATGTTGCCGCCTGGTTCCCTTCCTCAGAATGTTGTCCATGTAACGCCTACTTGTCCCTTCCTCAGAATGTTGTTCATGTTGCCGCCTGGTTCCCTTCCTCAGAATGTTGTACATGTTGACGCCTACTTGTCCCTTCCTCAGAATGTTGTTCATGTTGCCGCCTACTTGTCCCTTCCTCAGAATGTTGTTCATGTTGCCGCCTGGTTCCCTTCCTCAGAATGTTGTACATGTTGACGCCTACTTGTCCCTTCCTCAGAATGTTGTTCATGTTGCCGCCTGGTTCCCTTCCTCAGAATGTTGTTCATGTTGGCCTACTTGTCCCTTCCTCAGAATGTTGTTCATGTTGACGCCTACTTGTCCCTTCCTCAGAATGTTGTTCATGTTGACGCCTACTTGTCCATTCCACAGAATGTTGTTCATGTTGCCGCCTACTTGTCCATTCTTCAGAATGTTGTTCATGTTGCCGCCTGGTTCCCTTCCTCAGAATGTTGTTCATGTTCACGCCTACTTGTCCCTTCCTCAGAATGTTGTTCATGTTGCCGCCTACTTGTCCCTTCCTCAGAATGTTGTTCATGTTGCCGCCTGGTTCCTTTCCTCAGAATGTTGTTCATGTTGGCCTACTTGTCCCTTCCTCAGAATGTTGTTCATGTTGACGCCTACTTGTCCCTTCCTCAGAATGTTGTTCATGTTGACGCCTACTTGTCCATTCCACAGAATGTTGTTCATGTTGCCGCCTACTTGTCCATTCTTCAGAATGTTGTTCATGTTGCCGCCTGGTTCCCTTCCTCAGAATGTTGTTCATGTTCACGCCTATCTGTTTCTTCCTCAGAATGTAGTTCATGTTGCCGCTTGGTTCCCTTCCTCAGAATGTTGTTCATGTTCACGCCTAATTGTCCCTTCCTCAGAATGTTGTCCATGTAACGCCTACTTGTCCCTTCCTCAGAATGTTGTTCATGTTGCCGCCTGGTTCCCTTCTTCAGAATGTTGTACATGTTGCCGCTTGGTTCCCTTCCTCAGAATGTTGTTCATGTTCACGCCTACTTGTCCCTTCCTCAGAATGTTGTTCATGTTGCCGCCTGGTTCCCTTCCTCAGAATGTTGTTCATGTTCACGCATACTTGTCCCTTCCTCAGAATGTTGTTCATGTTGCCGCCTACTTGTCCCTTCCTCAGAATGTTGTTCATGTTGCCGCCTGGTTCCCTTCCTCAGAATGTTGTACATGTTGACGCCTACTTGTCCCTTCCTCAGAATGTTGTTCATGTTGCCGCCTACTTGTCCCTTCCTCAGAATGTTGTTCATGTTGCCGCCTGGTTCCCTTCCTCAGAATGTTGTACATGTTGATGCCTACTTGTCCCTTCCTCAGAATGTTGTTCATGTTGCCGCCTGGTTTCCTTCCTCAGAATGTTGTCCATGTAACGCCTACTTGTCCCTTCCTCAGAATGTTGTACATGTTGACGCCTACTTGTCCCTTCCTCAGAATGTTGTTCATGTTGCCGCCTGGTTCCCTTCCTCAGAATGTTGTTCATGTTGGCCTACTTGTCCCTTCCTCAGAATGTTGTTCATGTTGACGCCTACTTGTCCCTTCCTCAGAATGTTGTTCATGTTGACGCCTACTTGTCCATTCCACAGAATGTTGTTCATGTTGCCGCCTACTTGTCCATTCTTCAGAATGTTGTTCATGTTGCCGCCTGGTTCCCTTCCTCAGAATGTTGTTCATGTTCACGCCTACTTGTCCCTTCCTCAGAATGTTGTTCATGTTGCCGCCTACTTGTCCCTTCCTCAGAATGTTGTTCATGTTGCCGCCTGGTTCCTTTCCTCAGAATGTTGTTCATGTTGGCCTACTTGTCCCTTCCTCAGAATGTTGTTCATGTTGACGCCTACTTGTCCCTTCCTCAGAATGTTGTTCATGTTGACGCCTACTTGTCCATTCCACAGAATGTTGTTCATGTTGCCGCCTACTTGTCCATTCTTCAGAATGTTGTTCATGTTGCCGCCTGGTTCCCTTCCTCAGAATGTTGTTCATGTTCACGCCTATCTGTTTCTTCCTCAGAATGTAGTTCATGTTGCCGCTTGGTTCCCTTCCTCAGAATGTTGTTCATGTTCACGCCTAATTGTCCCTTCCTCAGAATGTTGTCCATGTAACGCCTACTTGTCCCTTCCTCAGAATGTTGTTCATGTTGCCGCCTGGTTCCCTTCTTCAGAATGTTGTACATGTTGCCGCTTGGTTCCCTTCCTCAGAATGTTGTTCATGTTCACGCCTACTTGTCCCTTCCTCAGAATGTTGTTCATGTTGCCGCCTGGTTCCCTTCCTCAGAATGTTGTTCATGTTCACGCATACTTGTCCCTTCCTCAGAATGTTGTTCATGTTGCCGCCTACTTGTCCCTTCCTCAGAATGTTGTTCATGTTGCCGCCTGGTTCCCTTCCTCAGAATGTTGTACATGTTGACGCCTACTTGTCCCTTCCTCAGAATGTTGTTCATGTTGCCGCCTACTTGTCCCTTCCTCAGAATGTTGTTCATGTTGCCGCCTGGTTCCCTTCCTCAGAATGTTGTACATGTTGATGCCTACTTGTCCCTTCCTCAGAATGTTGTTCATGTTGCCGCCTGGTTCCCTTCCTCAGAATGTTGTCCATGTAACGCCTACTTGTCCCTTCCTCAGAATGTTGTTCATGTTGCCGCCTGGTTCCCTTCCTCAGAATGTTGTCCATGTAACGCCTACTTGTCGTTTCCTCAGAATGTTGTTCATGTTGCCGCCTGGTTCCCTTCCTCAGAATGTTGTTCATGTTCACGCCTACTTGTCCCTTCCTCAGAATGTTGTTCATGTTGCCGCCTGGTTCCCTTCCTCAGAATGTTGTTCATGTTCACGCTTACCTGTCCCTTCCTCAGAATGTTGTTCATGTTCACGCCTACTTGTCTCTTCCTCAGAATGTTGTTCATGTTGCCGCCTACTTGTCCCTTCCTCAGAATGTTGTTCATGTTGCCGCCTGGTTCCCTTCCTCAGAATGTTGTCCATGTAACGCCTACTTGTCCCTTCCTCAGAATGTTGTTCATGTTGCCGCCTGGTTCCCTTCCTCAGAATGTTGTTCATGTTGCCGCCTGGTTCCCTTCCTCAGAATGTTGTCCATGTAACGCCTACTTGTCCCTTCCTCAGAATGTTGTTCATGTTGCCGCCTGGTTCCCTTCCTCAGAATGTTGTACATGTTGCCGCCTGGTTCCCTTCCTCAGAATGTTGTTCATGTTGACGCCTACTTGTCCCTTCCTCAGAATGTTGTTCATGTTGAGGCCTGGTTCGCTTCCTCAGAGTGTTGTTCATGTTGACGCCTTCTTGTCCCTTCCTCAGAATGTTGTTCATGTTCTCGCCTACTTGTCCCTTCCTCAGAATGTTGTACATGTTGACGCCTACTTGTCCCTTCCTCAGAATGTTGTTCATGTTGCCGCCTGGTTCCCTTCCTCAGAATGTTTTCCATGTAACGCCTACTTGTCCCTTTCTCAGAATGTTGTTCATGTTGCCGCCTGATTCCCTTCCTCAGAATGTTGTCCATGTAACGCCTACTTGTCCCTTCCTCAGATTGTTCATGTTGCCGCCTGGTTCCCTTCCTCAGAATGTTGTTCATGTTGCCGCCTACTTGTCCCTTCCTCAGAATGTTGTTCATGTTGACGCCTACTTGTCCCTTCCTCAGAATGTTGTTCATGTTCACGCCTACTTGTCTCTTCCTCAGAATGTTGTTCATGTTGCCGCCTGGTTCCCTTCCTCAGAATGTTGTTCATGTTGACGCCTACTTGTCCCTTCCTCAGAATGTTGTTCATGTTGACGCCTACTTGTCCCTTCCTCAGAATGTTGTCCATGTTGACGCCTACTTGTCCCTTCCTCAGAATGTTGTTCATGTTGCCGCCTGGTTCCCTTCCTCAGAATGTTGTTCATGTTGACGCCTACTTGTACCTTCCTCAGAATGTTGTCCATGTTGACGCCTGGTTCCCTTCCTCAGAATGTTGTACATGTTGCCGCCTGGTTCCCTTCCTCAGAATGTTGTTCATGTTCACGCCTACTTGTCCCTTCCTCAGAATGTTGTTCATGTTACCGCCTGGTTCCCTTCCTCAGAATATTGTTCATGTAACGCCTACTTGTCCCTTCCTCAGAATGTTGTTCATGTTGCCGCCTACTTGTCCCTTCCTCAGAATGTTGTTCATGTTGCCGCCTGGTTCCCTTCCTCAGAATGTTGTTCATGTTGCGGCCTGGTTCCCTTCCTCAGAACGTTGTTCATGTTCACGCCTACTTGTCCCTTCCTCAGAATGTTGCTCATGTTGCCGCCTGGTTCCCTTCCTCAGAATGTTTTCCATGTAACGCCTACTTGTCCCTTCCTCAGAATGTTGTTCATGTTGCCGCCTGGTTCCCTTCCTCAGAATATTGTTCATGTAACGCCTACTTGTCCCTTCCTCAGAATGTTGTTCATGTTGCCGCCTACTTGTCCCTTCCTCAGAATGTTGTTCATGTTGCCGCCTGGTTCCCTTCCTCAGAATGTTGTCCATGTAACGCCTACTTGTCCCTTCCTCAGAATGTTGTTCATGTTGCCGCCTGGTTCCCTTCCTCAGAATGTTGTCCATGTAACGCCTACTTGTCCCTTCCTCAGAATGTTGTTCATGTTGCCGCCTGGTTCCCTTCCTCAGAATGTTGTACATGTTGCCGCCTGGTTCCCTTCCTCAGAATGTTGTTCATGTTCACTCCTACTTGTCCCTTCCTCAGAATGTTGTTCATGTTGCAGCCTGGTTCCCTTCCTCAGAATGTTGTTCATGTTGCCGCCTACTTGTCCCTTCCTCAGAATGTTGTTCATGTTGCCGCCTGGTTCCCTTCCTTAGAATGTTGTCCATGTAACGCCTACTTGTCCCTTCCTCAGAATGTTGTTCATGTTGCCGCCTGGTTCCCTTCCTCAGAATGTTGTCCATGTAACGCCTACTTGTTCCTTCCTCAGAATGTTGTTCATGTTGACGCCTGGTTCCCTTCCTCAGAATGTTGTTCATGTTGACGCCTACTTGTCCCTTCCTCAGAATGTTGTTCATGTTGCCGCCTGGTTCCCTTCTCCAGGATCTCCACGACCCGTGGCAATGACTACAACGTGCCCGAGTGCCTGTCGTGTGGCCTGGGCAGCGACTGTCTGTACGTGGACGCCTCCTTCAGCCGCAGTGCCAAGTACTACATCCTGCACTGTGGCGGGCCCGGCATCCCCACCTACACGCTGAGGAACACCAGGACTGACGACGGTACACACTACATTAGTCTATCCTTGTGACTATGTACTGAATGCCGCGGGCCCAGGGTACCCAGGGAAATACCCATTCAATGGGTATTTCCAGTATTGGTTGGTTGGTTGGTTATTCAGGACGCTTTAACCACTGTTGGTCATATCGCGTCAATGGGAGAAGGAAGGGAGAGTTGAGCCATATCTCCGGGAGTAACCTACTGTTTACGAAGAAGGACATGGGATCTTTATCCTGCGACCACACAGACATGGCCACAGCAGGGCTCGAACCATCGATCCACGTGCCGTAAGGCTCTCAGGTGACCAGAGCACTCAATGCGAGCGCTCTAGCCCACTGAGCTATCGGGCCGGCTCCCTCTAGTATTGAAATGGGAATGACGTTTAAAGACATAGCATATATACAGGTCAAGCCGGTGGCCTGTTTGTTTACTGCAATATAACGACGGGTATAACGATCCTCCGTTTGTTAGTGAGATGGTTTGATGTCCCCACTATTAGTATCATTGTGGAACTGTGTAATACAAGGAAGCCAGCGGTATTTCCGTCATTATGATCACGTCATTTCCAATAAAATACGCTTGATTTTATGACGAGTGACTAATAACCAGTTATTGCATATTCCTTGTACGCAATGACGCATATGCCTGTACATAATAGAAAACATTTGATGTATATTTCCCATAATGCGCAACGTCTCTGGAACGCCATGTTGAATTTGACCTTGATGTACCATTGATGTGTCCAGTGACGGTGTTTGAGGATAACTCAGCCCTGAGAGAAAAATTAGGAACGAAAGCTTTGCCGGTCAAGGAAAACCACCAGTTTGAGACAGACGATGGAGAAAGTATGTACTTCGAGGAATTTAATATTAATAAGATAGCATGTACATTAGTTCACTGTTATCGTATATAGTAGCTGGATTATGTCCGAATCGCATACGAAATAGTTATATATGCCTGTCCTAGTATAAACCACGCAAACGGAATAGACGCTTGCATTGGATTACTTGTGTGTTTTTTCTTCGGCGTATAGCATTTGTCTCGTGGTTTGTCGTTCATTGTATTGAGCCTTGTGCAGGCGGTTCGGCAGGGGAGACGCCTGGCTCCTCTGTACCCGGGAGATTAATACAGAATTACAGTACAAACTACGTGTCCTTCGTACTTTTTACGTGTTGCTTTTAACGAAACCCTGACGGTTTGTCTCCACTCAATAAATTATGCGCCGCCCTCATATTTCTTCCAGAACTGTGGATGCAAATCCATCTGCCCCCGAAGCTGAAGAAGGAGCACATCACTCAGTACCCGCTGTTGATACACACGTATGTAGCGTATACCCACGTTAGAGGTGTCCTTAGTGTGTCAATGTTTCTGCGCTTTATACGCTCTGGTCGTGGTCCGATTTCCACCCGACTGCCCACAACCTTAAGACGAAGCCCTCACCATGGGCTATAGAAGTCACAGTGTGTTTGTTTGATGTGGTTACAGGTATGGCGGGCCGGGCACCCAGTCGGTGACGGAGGCCTTCCACCTGGGGTGGGGCACCTACCTGGGGTCCTCCGAGCACGTCATCTACGTGGCGGTGGACGGGCGGGGCACGGGGGGTCGTGGCGACCGCTTCCTGCACAAGATCTACCGGCGCCTGGGCTCGCTGGAGGTGCTCGACCAGATCGCTGCCGCCAAGTGAGTCCTCCCCCCCCCCCCCCACCCACACCCACGCCCCAAGGACAGCGCTTACGCGGGTTAACAACAACAACAAATGATCATCTTATCAACCCTATCAATGCTGCAGTTTGTATTTGTGTTTGCAATTTTTTCACGAAGTTATGAGAAGAGATCGCTCGACGAGATATATATATATATATATAATATATATTATTATGTTATGTGATGTGATGATAATGGTAGTGTGGCGCGGTGCATCATTGGGCTGTTTGTATACGTTACCTGTGGCCACCGTAATCTACTCTACGTGCCCAGACACAACATATTACATTAAAGATATTGCCTGTCCCAAGCCTACCTTTGTCTACATCATCATGCTGCTTGCAGGTATCTGATAGACACGCTGCATTACGTGGACAAGGAGCGCATTGCCATCTGGGGATGGGTGAGTGCCTCTCCACCAGGTCCCCTTCCTAAGATACTACATCTGTAGCCTTTCGAGCACGCATTTATTATAAACAAACTTAAACACAGCTTCTTTTGATATATATGTGATAAACCACTTTGTGGTGGCTCGTACATTATATTGGCTGCCCGGTGTGTAGAACGTAACTCATTTTAGAACGTAGCTATATTGTCAAGAACTCTTTCGACTAAAGAATTCAACTTGCCGCTTTGAGGTTGCCAAGAAGGATCTACAATGCATATCTAGACAGACGTATTACCCTTATTGTGACGTCACTCCGCGCTCGGCCGGCTCCACGTGTCACTAAGCGTCTCAGTCTGTTCACTGGGATACACGACACAATTAGATCTGTCAGTGTGTCAGTCATACGGGGGCTTCGTGACGTCATAGTAAGCATTGTGACTGAACAATTTGTTTTAACAATCACTTTTTTCTGTTGTGCGGTTTATACTTATATGTGCGATAATTAACTACACAGTATGATGGAGAGTATATTATTGTGTATATTGTCTCCAGTCCTACGGCGGCTTCGTGACGGCCCACGCTCTGGCCGACGACCCGGTGTTTGGCTGCGGCATCTCCGTGGCGCCCGTCACCGACTGGCGCTTCTACGACACGGCCTACACAGAGCGCTTCATGGGCCTCGCCCATAGCAACGACAACTACCGCGGCTACGACGTGAGTCCCCACCCACCGAGCCTGTGTCCCCCTGTGTGGCTACGACGTGAGTCCCCACCCACCGAGCCTGTGTCCCCCTGTGTGGCTACGACGTGAGTCCCCACCCACCGAGCTTGTGTCCCCCTGTTTGGCTACGACGTGAGTCCCCACCCACCGACCTTGTGTCCCCCTGTGTGGCTACGACGTGAGTCCCCACCCACCGAGCCTGTGTCCCCCTGTGTGGCTACGACGTGAGTCCCCTCCCACCGAGCCTGTGTCCCCCTGTGTGGCTACGACGTGAGTCCCCACCCACCGAGCCTGTGTCCCCCTGTGTGGCTACGACGTGAGTCCCCTCCCACCGAGCCTGTGTCCCCCTGTGTGGCTACGACGTGAGTCCCCATCCACCGAGCCTGTGTCCCCCTGTGTGGCTACGACGTGAGTCCCCACCCACCGAGCCTGTGTCCCCCTGTGTGGCTACGACGTGAGTCCCCACCCACCGAGCCTGTGTCCCCCTGTGTGGCTACGACGTGAGTCCCCACCCACCGAGCCTGTGTCCCCCTGTGTGGCTACGACGTGAGTCCCCACCCGCCGAGCCTGTGTCCCCCTGTGTGGCTACGACGTGAGTCCCCACCCACCGAGCCTGTGTCCCCCTGTGTGGCTACGACGTGAGTCCCCACCCGCCGAGCCTGTGTCCCCCTGTGTGGCTACGACGTGAGTCCCCATCCACCGAGCCTGTGTCCCCCTGTGTGGCTACGACGTGAGTCCCCACCCACCGAGCCTGTGTCCCCCTGTGTGGCTACGACGTGAGTCCCCACCCACCGAGCCTGTGTCCCCCTGTGTGGCTACGACGTGAGTCCCCACCCACCGAGCCTGTGTCCCCCTGTGTGGCTACGACGTGAGTCCCCACCCGCCGAGCCTGTGTCCCCCTGTGTGGCTACGACGTGAGTCCCCACCCACCGAGCCTGTGTCCCCCTGTGTGGCTACGACGTGAGTCCCCACCCGCCGAGCCTGTGTCCCCCTGTGTGGCTACGACGCGAGTCCCCACCCGCCGAGCCTGTGTCCCCCTGTGTGGCTACTACGTTAGTCCCCACCCACCGAGCATGTGTCCCCCTGTGTGGCTACGACGTGATTCCCCACCCGCCGCCCCCCTGTGTGGCTACGACGTGAGTCCTCACCCACCGAGCCTGTGTCCCCCTGTGTGGCTACGACGTGAGTCCCCACCCACCGAGCCTGTGTCCCCCTGTGTGGCTACGACGTGAGTCCGCACCCGCCGAGCCTGTGTCCCCCTGTGTGGCTACTACGTGAGTCCCCACCCACCGAGCCTGTGTCCCCCTGTGTGGCTACGACGTGATTCCCCACCCGCCGCCCCCCTGTGTGGCTACGACGTGAGTCCTCACCCACCGAGCCTGTGTCCCGACGTGAGTCCCCACCCACCGAGCCTGTGTCCCCCTGTGTGGCTACGACGTGAGTCCCCACCCACCGAGCCTGTGTCCCCCTGTGTGGCTACGACGTGAGTCCCCACCCACCGAGCCTGTGTCGCCCTGTGTGGCTACGACGTGATTCCCCACCCGCCGAGCCTGTGTCCCCCTGTGTAGCTACGGCGCGAGTCCCCACACGCCGAGCCTGTGTCCCCCTGTGTGGCTACTACGTGAGTCCCCACCCACCGAGCCTGTGTCCCCCTGTGTGGCTACGACGTGATTCCCCACCCGCCGCCCCCCTGTGTGGCTACGACGTGAGTCCTCACCCATCGAGCCTGTGTCCCCCTGTTTGGCTACGACGTGAGTCCCCACCCACCGAGCCTGTGTCCCTCTGTGTGGCTACGACGTGAGTCCCCACCCACCGAGCCTGTGTCCCCCTGTGTGGCTACGACGTGAGTCCCCACCCACCGAGCCTGTGTCCCCCTGTGTGGCAACGACATGAGTCCCCACCCACCGAGCCTGTGTCCCCATGTGTGGCTACGACGTGGGTCCCCACCCACCGAGCCTGTGTCCCCCTGTGTGGCTACGACGTGAGTCCCCACCTACCGAGCCTGTGTCCCCCTGTGTGGCTACGACGTGAGTCCCCTCCCACCGAGCCTGTGTCCCCCTGTGTGGCTACGACGTGAGTCCCCACCCACCGATCCTGTGTCCCCCTGTGTGGCTACGACGTGAGTCCCCTCCCACCGAGCCTGTGTCCCCCTGTGTGGCTACGACGTGAGTCCCCACCCACCGAGCCTGTGTCCCCCTGTGTGGCAACGACGTGAGTCCCCACCCACCGAACCTGTGTCCCCATGTGTGGCTACGACGTGGGTCCCCACCCACCGAGCCTGTGTCCCCCTGTGTGGCTACGACGTGAGTCCCCACCTACCGAGCCTGTGTCCCCCTGTGTGGCTACGACGTGAGTCCCCTCCCACCGAGCCTGTGTCCCCCTGTGTGGCTACGACGTGAGTCCCCACCCACCGATCCTGTGTCCCCCTGTGTGGCTACGACGTGAGTCCCCTCCCACCGAGCCTGTGTCCCCCTGTGTGGCTACGACGTGAGTCCCCACCCACCGAGCCTGTGTCCCCCTGTGTGGCTACGACGTAAGTCCCCTCCCACCGAGCCTGTGTCCCCCTGTGTGGCTACGACGTGAGTCCCCACCCACCGATCCTGTGTCCCCCTGTGTGGCTACGACGTGAGTCCCCTCCCACCGAGCCTGTGTCCCCTTGTGTGGCTACGACGTGAGTCCCCATCCACCGAGCCTGTGTCCCCCTGTGTGGCTACGACGTGAGTCTGACCCACCGAGCCTGTGTCCCCCTGTGTGGCTACGACGTGAGTCCCCACCCACCGAGCCTGTGTCCCCCTGTGTGGCAACGACGTGAGTCCCCACCCACCGAACCTGTGTCCCCATGTGTGGCTACGACGTGGGTCCCCACCCACCGAGCCTGTGTCCCCCTGTGTGGCTACGACGTGAGTCCCCACCTACCGAGCCTGTGTCCCCCTGTGTGGCTACGACGTGAGTCCCCTCCCACCGAGCCTGTGTCCCCCTGTGTGGCTACGACGTGAGTCCCCACCCACCGATCCTGTGTCCCCCTGTGTGGCTACGACGTGAGTCCCCTCCCACCGAGCCTGTGTCCCCCTGTGTGGCTACGACGTGAGTCCCCACCCACCGAGCCTGTGTCCCCCTGTGTGGCTACGACGTAAGTCCCCTCCCACCGAGCCTGTGTCCCCCTGTGTGGCTACGACGTGAGTCCCCACCCACCGATCCTGTGTCCCCCTGTGTGGCTACGACGTGAGTCCCCTCCCACCGAGCCTGTGTCCCCTTGTGTGGCTACGACGTGAGTCCCCATCCACCGAGCCTGTGTCCCCCTGTGTGGCTACGACGTGAGTCTGACCCACCGAGCCTGTGTCCCCCTGTGTGGCTACGACGTGAGTCCCCACCTACCGAGCCTGTGTCCCCCTGTGTGGCTACGACGTGAGTCTGACCCACCGAGCCTGTGTCCCCCTGTGTGGCTACGACGTGAGTCCCCACCCACCGAGCCTGTGTCCCCCTGTGTGGCTACGACGTGAGTCCCCACCCACCGAGCCTGTGTCCCCCTGTGTGGCTACGACGTGAGTCCCCACCCACCGAGCCTGTGTCCCCCTGTGTGGCTACGACGTGAGTCCCCACCCACCGAGCCTGTGTCCCCCTGTGTGGCTACGACGTGAGTCCCCACCCGCCGAGCCTGTGTCCCCCTGTGTAGCTACGACGCAAGTCCCCACCCGCCGAGCCTGTGTCCCCCTGTGTGGCTACTACGTGAGTCCCCACCCACCGAGCATGTGTCCCCCTGTGTGGCTACGACGTGATTCCCCACCCGCCGCCCCCCTGTGTGGCTACGACGTGAGTCCTCACCCACCGAGCCTGTGTCCCGACGTGAGTCCCCACCCACCGAGCCTGTGTCCCCCTGTGTGGCTACGACGTGAGTCCCCACCCGCCGAGCCTGTGTCCCCCTGTGTGGCTACGACGTGAGTCCCCACCCACCGAGCCTGTGTCCCCCTGTGTGGCTACGACGTGAGTCCCCACCCACCGAGCCTGTGTCCCCCTGTGTGGCTACGACGTAAGTCCCCTCCCACCGAGCCTGTGTCCCCCTGTGTGACTACGACGTGAGTCCCCACCCACCGAGCCTGTGTCCCCCTGTGTGGCTACGACGTAAGTCCCCACCCACCGAGCCTGTGTCGCCCTGTGTGGCTACGACGTGAGTCCCCACCCGCCGAGCCTGTGTCCCCCTGTGTAGCTACGACGTGAGTCCCCACCCGCCGAGCCTGTGTCCCCCAGTGTGGCTACTACGTGAGTCCCCACCCACCGAGCCTGTGTCCCCCTGTGTGGCTACGACGTGATTCCCCACCCGCCGCCCCCCTGTGTGGCTACGACGTGAGTCCTCACCCATCGAGCCTGTGTCCCCCTGTGTGGCTACGACGTGAGTCCCCACCCACCGAGCCTGTGTCCCCCTGTGTGGCTACGACGTGAGTCCCCACCCGCCGAGCCTGTGTCCCCCTGTGTGGCTACGACGTGAGTCCCCACCCACCGAGCCTGTGTCCCCCTGTGTGGCTACGACGTGAGTCCCCACCCGCCGAGCCTGTGTCCCCCTGTGTGGCTACGACGTGAGTCCCCACCCACCGAGCCTGTGTCCCCATGTGTGGCTACGACGTGGGTCCCCACCCACCGAGCCTGTGTCCCCCTGTGTGGCTACGACGTGAGTCCCCACCTACCGAGCCTGTGTCCCCCTGTGTGGCTACGACGTGAGTCCCCTCCCACCGAGCCTGTGTCCCCCTGTGTGGGTACGACGTGAGTCCCCACCTACCGAGCCTGTGTCCCCCTGTGTGGCTACGACGTGAGTCCCCTCCCACCGAGCCTGTGTCCCCCTGTGTGGCTACGACGTGAGTCCCCACCCACCGATCCTGTGTCCCCCTGTGTGGCTACGACGTGAGTCCCCTCCCACCGAGCCTGTGTCCCCCTGTGTGGCTACGACGTGAGTCCCCACCCACCGAGCCTGTGTCCCCCTGTGTGGCTACGACGTAAGTCCCCTCCCACCGAGCCTGTGTCCCCCTGTGTGGCTACGACGTGAGTCCCCACCCACCGATCCTGTGTCCCCCTGTGTGGCTACGACGTGAGTCCCCTCCCACCGAGCCTGTGCCCCCTGTGTGGCTACGACGTGAGTCCCCTCCCACCGAGCCTGTGTCCCCCTGTGTGGCTACGACGTGAGTCCCCATCCACCGAGCCTGTGTCCCCCTGTGTGACTACGACTTGAGTCCCCACCCACCGAGCCTGTGTCCCCCTGTGTGGCTACGACGTGAGTCCTCACCCACCGAGCCTGTGTCGCCCTGTGTGGCTACGACGTGAGTCCCCACCCGCCGAGCCTGTGTCCCCCTGTGTAGCTACGACGTGAGTCCCCACCCGCCGAGCCTGTGTCCCCCAGTGTGGCTACTACGTGAGTCCCCACCCACCGAGCCTGTGTCCCCCTGTGTGGCTACGACGTGATTCCCCACCCGCCGCCCCCCTGTGTGGCTACGACGTGAGTCCTCACCCATCGAGCCTGTGTCCCCCTGTGTGGCTACGACGTGAGTCCCCACCCACCGAGCCTGTGTCCCCCTGTGTGGCTACGACGTGAGTCCCCACCCGCCGAGCCTGTGTCCCCCTGTGTGGCTACGACGTGAGTCCCCACCCACCGAGCCTGTGTCCCCCTGTGTGGCTACGACGTGAGTCCCCACCCGCCGAGCCTGTGTCCCCCTGTGTGGCTACGACGTGAGTCCCCACCCACCGAGCCTGTGTCCCCATGTGTGGCTACGACGTGGGTCCCCACCCACCGAGCCTGTGTCCCCCTGTGTGGCTACGACGTGAGTCCCCACCTACCGAGCCTGTGTCCCCCTGTGTGGCTACGACGTGAGTCCCCTCCCACCGAGCCTGTGTCCCCCTGTGTGGGTACGACGTGAGTCCCCACCTACCGAGCCTGTGTCCCCCTGTGTGGCTACGACGTGAGTCCCCTCCCACCGAGCCTGTGTCCCCCTGTGTGGCTACGACGTGAGTCCCCACCCACCGATCCTGTGTCCCCCTGTGTGGCTACGACGTGAGTCCCCTCCCACCGAGCCTGTGTCCCCCTGTGTGGCTACGACGTGAGTCCCCACCCACCGAGCCTGTGTCCCCCTGTGTGGCTACGACGTAAGTCCCCTCCCACCGAGCCTGTGTCCCCCTGTGTGGCTACGACGTGAGTCCCCACCCACCGATCCTGTGTCCCCCTGTGTGGCTACGACGTGAGTCCCCTCCCACCGAGCCTGTGCCCCCTGTGTGGCTACGACGTGAGTCCCCATCCACCGAGCCTGTGTCCCCCTGTGTGGCTACGACGTGAGTCCCCACCCACCGAGCCTGTGTCCCCCTGTGTGGCTACGACGTGAGTCCCCACCCACCGAGCCTGTGTCCCCCTGTGTGGCTACGACGTGAGTCCTCACCCACCGAGCCTGTGTCCCCCTGTGTGGCTACGACGTGAGTCCCCACCCACCGAGCCTGTGTCCCCCTGTGTGGCTACGACGTGAGTCCCCACCCGCCGAGCCTGTGTCCCCCTGTGTGGCTACGACGTGAGTCCCCACCCACCGAGCCTGTGTCCCCCTGTGTGGCTACGACGTGAGTCCTCACCCACCCAGCCTGTGTCCCCCTGTGTGGCTACGACGTGAGTCCCCACCCACCGAGCCTGTGTCCCCCTGTGTAGCTACGACGTGAGTCCCAACCCGCCGAGCCTGTGTCCCCCTGTGTGGCTACGACGTGAGTCCCCACCCACCGAGCCTGTGTCCCCCTGTGTGGCTACGACGTGAGTCCCCACCCACCGAGCCTGTGTCCCCCTGTGTGGCTACGACGTGAGTCCCCACCCACCGAGCCTGTGTCCCCCTGTGTGGCTACGACGTGAGTCCCCTCCCACCGAGCCTGTGTCCCCCTGTGTGGCTACGACGTGAGTCCCCACCCACCGAGCCTGTGTCCCCCTGTGTGGCTACGACGTGAGTCCCCACCCACCGAGCCTGTGTCCCCCTGTGTGGCTACGACGTGAGTCCTCACCCACCGAGCCTGTGTCCCCATGTGTGGCTACGACGTGAGTCCCCTCCCACCGAGCCTGTGTCCCTCTGTGTGGCTACGACGTGAGTCCCCACCCACCGAGCCTGTGTCCCCCTGTGTGGCAACGACGTGAGTCCCCACCCACCGAACCTGTGTCCCCATGTGTGGCTACGACGTAGGTCCCCACCCACCGAGTCTGTGTCCCCCTGTGTGGCTACGACGTGAGTCCCCACCTACCGAGCCTGTGTCCCCCTGTGTGGCTACGACGTGAGCCCCCTCCCACCGAGCCTGTGTCCCCCTGTGTGGCTACGACGTGAGTCCCCACCCACCGATCCTGTGTCCCCCTGTGTGGCTACGACGTGAGTCCCCTCCCACCGAGCCTGTGTCCCCCTGTGTGGCTACGACGTGAGTCCCCACCCACCGAGCCTGTGTCCCCCTGTGTGGCTACGACGTAAGTCCCCTCCCACCGAGCCTGTGTCCCCCTGTGTGGCTACGACGTGAGTCCCCACCCACCGATCCTGTGTCCCCCTGTGTGGCTACGACGTGAGTCCCCTCCCACCGAGCCTGTGTCCCCCTGTGTGGCTACGACGTGAGTCCCCATCCACCGAGCCTGTGTCCCCCTGTGTGGCTACGACGTGAGTCCGACCCACCGAGCCTGTGTCCCCCTGTGTGGCTACGACGTGAGTCCCCACCCACCGAGCCTGTGTCCCCCTGTGTGGCTACGACGTGAGTCCCCACCCACCGAGCCTGTGTCCCCCTGTGTGGCTACGACGTGAGTCCCCACCCACCGAGCCTGTGTCCCCCTGTGTGGCTACGACGTGAGTCCCCACCCACCGAGCCTGTGTCCCCCTGTGTGGCAACGACGTGAGTCCCCACCCACCGAGCCTGTGTCCCCATGTGTGGCTACGACGTGAGTCCCCTCCCACCGAGCCTGTGACCCCCTGTGTGGCTACGACGTGAGTCAGCACCCACCGATCCTGTGTCCCCCTGTGTGGCTACGACGTGAGTCCCCTCCCACCGAGCCTGTGTCCCCCTGTGTGGCTACGACGTGAGTCCCCACCCACCGAGCCTGTGTCCCCCTGTGTGGCTACGACGTAAGTCCCCTCCCACCGAGCCTGTGTCCCCCTGTGTGGCTACGACGTGAGTCCCCACCCACCGATCCTGTGTCCCCCTGTGTGGCTACGACGTGAGTCCCCTCCCACCGAGCCTGTGTCCCCCTGTGTGGCTACGACGTGAGTCCCCATCCACCGAGCCTGTGTCCCCCTGTGTGGCTACGACGTGAGTCCCCACCCACCGAGCCTGTGTCCCCCTGTGTGGCTACGACGTGAGTCCCCACCCACCGAGCCTGTGTCCCCCTGTGTGGCTACGACGTGAGTCCCCACCCACCGAGCCTGTGTCCCCCTGTGTGGCTACGACGTGAGTCCCCACCCACCGAGCCTGTATCCCCCTGTGTGGCTACGACGTGAGTCCCCACCCGCCGAGCCTGTGTCCCCCTGTGTAGCTACGACGCAAGTCCCCACCCGCCGAGCCTGTGTCCCCCTGTGTGGCTACTACGTGAGTCCCCACCCACCGAGCATGTGTCCCCCTGTGTGGCTACGACGTGATTCCCCACCCGCCGCCCCCCTGTGTGGCTACGACGTGAGTCCTCACCCACCGAGCCTGTGTCCCGACGTGAGTCCCCACCCACCGAGCCTGTGTCCCCCTGTGTGGCTACGACGTGAGTCCCCACCCACCGAGCCTGTGTCCCCCTGTGTGGCTACGACGTGAGTCCCCACCCACCGAGCCTGTGTCCCCCTGTGTGGCTACGACGTAAGTCCCCTCCCACCGAGCCTGTGTCCCCCTGTGTGGCTACGACGTGAGTCCCCACCCACCGATCCTGTGTCCCCCTGTGTGGCTACGACGTGAGTCCCCTCCCACCGAGCCTGTGTCCCCCTGTGTGGCTACGACGTGAGTCCCCATCCACCGAGCCTGTGTCCCCCTGTGTGACTACGACGTGAGTCCCCACCCACCGAGCCTGTGTCCCCCTGTGTGGCTACGACGTAAGTCCCCACCCACCGAGCCTGTGTCGCCCTGTGTGGCTACGACGTGAGTCCCCACCCGCCGAGCCTGTGTCCCCCTGTGTAGCTACGACGTGAGTCCCCACCCGCCGAGCCTGTGTCCCCCAGTGTGGCTACTACGTGAGTCCCCACCCACCGAGCCTGTGTCCCCCTGTGTGGCTACGACGTGATTCCCCACCCGCCGCCCCCCTGTGTGGCTACGACGTGAGTCCTCACCCATCGAGCCTGTGTCCCCCTGTGTGGCTACGACGTGAGTCCACACCCACCGAGCCTGTGTCCCCCTGTGTGGCTACGACGTGAGTCCCCACCCGCCGAGCCTGTGTCCCCCTGTGTGGCTACGACGTGAGTCCCCACCCACCGAGCCTGTGTCCCCCTGTGTGGCTACGACGTGAGTCCCCACCCGCCGAGCCTGTGTCCCCCTGTGTGGCTACGACGTGAGTCCCCACCCACCGAGCCTGTGTCCCCATGTGTGGCTACGGCGTGGGTCCCCACCCACCGAGCCTGTGTCCCCCTGTGTGGCTACGACGTGAGTCCCCACCTACCGAGCCTGTGTCCCCCTGTGTGGCTACGACGTGAGTCCCCTCCCACCGAGCCTGTGTCCCCCTGTGTGGGTACGACGTGAGTCCCCACCTACCGAGCCTGTGTCCCCCTGTGTGGCTACGACGTGAGTCCCCTCCCACCGAGCCTGTGTCCCCCTGTGTGGCTACGACGTGAGTCCCCACCCACCGATCCTGTTTCCCCCTGTGTGGCTACGACGTGAGTCCCCTCCCACCGAGCCTGTGTCCCCCTGTGTGGCTACGACGTGAGTCCCCACCCACCGAGCCTGTGTCCCCCTGTGTGGCTACGACGTAAGTCCCCTCCCACCGAGCCTGTGTCCCCCTGTGTGGCTACGACGTGAGTCCCCACCCACCGATCTTGTGTCCCGCTGTGTGGCTACGACGTGAGTCCCCTCCCACCGAGCCTGTGTCCCCCTGTGTGGCTACGACGTGAGTCCCCATCCACCGAGCCTGTGTCCCCCTGTGTGGCTACGACGTGAGTCCCCACCCACCGAGCCTGTGTCCCCCTGTGTGGCTACGACGTGAGTCCCCACCCACCGAGCCTGTGTCCCCCTGTGTGGCTACGACGTGAGTCCTCACCCACCGAGCCTGTGTCCCCCTGTGTGGCTACGACGTGAGTCCCCACCCACCGAGCCTGTGTCCCCCTGTGTGGCTACGACGTGAGTCCCCACCCGCCGAGCCTGTGTCCCCCTGTGTGGCTACGACGTGAGTCCCCACCCACCGAGCCTGTGTCCCCCTGTGTGGCTACGACGTGAGTCCTCACCCACCCAGCCTGTGTCCCCCTGTGTGGCTACGACGTGAGTCCCCACCCACCGAGCCTGTGTCCCCCTGTGTAGCTACGACGTGAGTCCCAACCCGCCGAGCCTGTGTCCCCCTGTGTGGCTACGACGTGAGTCCCCACCCACCGAGCCTGTGTCCCCCTGTGTGGCTACGACGTGAGTCCCCACCCACCGAGCCTGTGTCCCCCTGTGTGGCCACGACGTGAGTCCCCACCCACCGAGCCTGTGTCCCCCTGTGTGGCTCCGACGTGAGTCCCCTCCCACCGAGCCTGTGTCTCCCTGTGTGGCTACGACGTGAGTCCCCACCCACCAAGCCTGTGTCCTCCTGTGTGGCTACGACGTGAGTCCCCACCCACCGAGCCTGTATCCCCCTGTGTGGCTACGACGTGAGTCCCCACCCACCGATCCTGTGTCCCCCTGTGTGGCTACGACGTGAGTCCCCTCCCACCGAGCCTGTGTCCCCCTGTGTGGCTACGACGTGAGTCCCCACCCACCGAGCCTGTGTCCCCCTGTGTGGCTACGACGTAAGTCCCCTCCCACCGAGCCTGTGTCCCCCTGTGTGGCTACGACGTGAGTCCCCACCCACCGATCCTGTGTCCCCCTGTGTGGCTACGACGTGAGTCCCCTCCCACCGAGCCTGTGTCCCCCTGTGTGGCTACGACGTGAGTCCCCACCCACCGAGCCTGTGTCCCCCTGTGTGGCTACGACGTGAGTCCCCACCCGCCGAGCCTGTGTCCCCCTGTGTAGCTACGACGCGAGTCCCCACCCGCCGAGCCTGTGTCCCCCTGTGTGGCTACTACGTGAGTCCCCACCCACCGAGCATGTGTCCCCCTGTGTGGGTACGACGTGATTCCCCACCCGCCGCCCCCCTGTGTGGCTACAACGTGAGTCCTCACCCACCGAGCCTGTGTCCCCCTGTGTGGCTACGACGTGAGTCCCCACCCACCGAGCCTGTGTCCCCCTGTGTGGCTACGACGTGAGTCCCCACCCGCCGAGCCTGTGTCCCCCTGTGTGGCTACGACGTGAGTCCCCACCCACCGAGCCTGTGTCCCCCTGTGTGGCTACGACGTGAGTTCTCACCCACCCAGCCTGTGTCCCCCTGTGTGGCTACGACGTGAGTCCCCACCCGCCGAGCCTGTGTCCCCCTGTGTGGCTACGACGTGAGTCCCCACCCACCGAGCCTGTGTCCCCCTGTGTAGCTACGACGTGAGTCCCAACCCGCCGAGCCTGTGTCCCCCTGTGTGGCTACGACGTGAGTCCCCACCCACCGAGCCTGTGTCCCCCTGTGTGGCTACGACGTGAGTCCCCACCCACCGAGCCTGTGTCCCCCTGTGTGGCTACGACGTGAGTCCCCACCCACCGAGCCTGTGTCCCCCTGTGTGGCAACGACGTGAGTCCCCACCCACCGAGCCTGTGTCCCCATGTGTGGCTACGACGTGAGTCCCCTCCCACCGAGCCTGTGACCCCCTGTGTGGCTACGACGTGAGTCACCACCCACCGATCCTGTGTCCCCCTGTGTGGCTACGACGTGAGTCCCCTCCCACCGAGCCTGTGTCCCCCTGTGTGGCTACGACGTGAGTCCCCACCCACCGAGCCTGTGTCCCCCTGTGTGGCTACGACGTAAGTCCCCTCCCACCGAGCCTGTGTCCCCCTGTGTGGCTACGACGTGAGTCCCCACCCACCGATCCTGTGTCCCCCTGTGTGGCTACGACGTGAGTCCCCTCCCACCGAGCCTGTGTCCCCCTGTGTGGCTACGACGTGAGTCCCCATCCACCGAGCCTGTGTCCCCCTGTGTGGCTACGACGTGAGTCCCCACCCACCGAGCCTGTGTCCCCCTGTGTGGCTACGACGTGAGTCCCCACCCACCGAGCCTGTGTCCCCCTGTGTGGCTACGACGTGAGTCCCCACCCACCGAGCCTGTGTCCCCCTGTGTGGCTACGACGTGAGTCCCCACCCACCGAGCCTGTGTCCCCCTGTGTGGCTACGACGTGAGTCCCCACCCGCCGAGCCTGTGTCCCCCTGTGTAGCTACGACGCAAGTCCCCACCCGCCGAGCCTGTGTGGCTACTACGTGAGTCCCCACCCACCGAGCATGTGTCCCCCTGTGTGGCTACGACGTGATTCCCCACCCGCCGCCCCCCTGTGTGGCTACGACGTGAGTCCTCACCCACCGAGCCTGTGTCCCGACGTGAGTCCCCACCCACCGAGCCTGTGTCCCCCTGTGTGGCTACGACGTGAGTCCCCACCCACCGAGCCTGTGTCCCCCTGTGTGGCTACGACGTGAGTCCCCACCCACCGAGCCTGTGTCCCCCTGTGTGGCTACGACGTAAGTCCCCTCCCACCGAGCCTGTGTCCCCCTGTGTGGCTACGACGTGAGTCCCCACCCACCGATCCTGTGTCCCCCTGTGTGGCTACGACGTGAGTCCCCTCCCACCGAGCCTGTGTCCCCCTGTGTGGCTACGACGTGAGTCCCCATCCACCGAGCCTGTGTCCCCCTGTGTGACTACGACGTGAGTCCCCACCCACCGAGCCTGTGTCCCCCTGTGTGGCTACGACGTAAGTCCCCACCCACCGAGCCTGTGTCGCCCTGTGTGGCTACGACGTGAGTCCCCACCCGCCGAGCCTGTGTCCCCCTGTGTAGCTACGACGTGAGTCCCCACCCGCCGAGCCTGTGTCCCCCAGTGTGGCTACTACGTGAGTCCCCACCCACCGAGCCTGTGTCCCCCTGTGTGGCTACGACGTGATTCCCCACCCGCCGCCCCCCTGTGTGGCTACGACGTGAGTCCTCACCCATCGAGCCTGTGTCCCCCTGTGTGGCTACGACGTGAGTCCCCACCCACCGAGCCTGTGTCCCCCTGTGTGGCTACGACGTGAGTCCCCACCCGCCGAGCCTGTGTCCCCCTGTGTGGCTACGACGTGAGTCCCCACCCACCGAGCCTGTGTCCCCCTGTGTGGCTACGACGTGAGTCCCCACCCGCCGAGCCTGTGTCCCCCTGTGTGGCTACGACGTGAGTCCCCACCCACCGAGCCTGTGTCCCCATGTGTGGCTACGGCGTGGGTCCCCACCCACCGAGCCTGTGTCCCCCTGTGTGGCTACGACGTGAGTCCCCACCTACCGAGCCTGTGTCCCCCTGTGTGGCTACGACGTGAGTCCCCTCCCACCGAGCCTGTGTCCCCCTGTGTGGGTACGACGTGAGTCCCCACCTACCGAGCCTGTGTCCCCCTGTGTGGCTACGACGTGAGTCCCCTCCCACCGAGCCTGTGTCCCCCTGTGTGGCTACGACGTGAGTCCCCACCCACCGATCCTGTTTCCCCCTGTGTGGCTACGACGTGAGTCCCCTCCCACCGAGCCTGTGTCCCCCTGTGTGGCTACGACGTGAGTCCCCACCCACCGAGCCTGTGTCCCCCTGTGTGGCTACGACGTAAGTCCCCTCCCACCGAGCCTGTGTCCCCCTGTGTGGCTACGACGTGAGTCCCCACCCACCGATCTTGTGTCCCGCTGTGTGGCTACGACGTGAGTCCCCTCCCACCGAGCCTGTGTCCCCCTGTGTGGCTACGACGTGAGTCCCCATCCACCGAGCCTGTGTCCCCCTGTGTGGCTACGACGTGAGTCCCCACCCACCGAGCCTGTGTCCCCCTGTGTGGCTACGACGTGAGTCCCCACCCACCGAGCCTGTGTCCCCCTGTGTGGCTACGACGTGAGTCCTCACCCACCGAGCCTGTGTCCCCCTGTGTGGCTACGACGTGAGTCCCCACCCACCGAGCCTGTGTCCCCCTGTGTGGCTACGACGTGAGTCCCCACCCGCCGAGCCTGTGTCCCCCTGTGTGGCTACGACGTGAGTCCCCACCCACCGAGCCTGTGTCCCCCTGTGTGGCTACGACGTGAGTCCTCACCCACCCAGCCTGTGTCCCCCTGTGTGGCTACGACGTGAGTCCCCACCCACCGAGCCTGTGTCCCCCTGTGTAGCTACGACGTGAGTCCCAACCCGCCGAGCCTGTGTCCCCCTGTGTGGCTACGACGTGAGTCCCCACCCACCGAGCCTGTGTCCCCCTGTGTGGCTACGACGTGAGTCCCCACCCACCGAGCCTGTGTCCCCCTGTGTGGCCACGACGTGAGTCCCCACCCACCGAGCCTGTGTCCCCCTGTGTGGCTCCGACGTGAGTCCCCTCCCACCGAGCCTGTGTCTCCCTGTGTGGCTACGACGTGAGTCCCCACCCACCAAGCCTGTGTCCTCCTGTGTGGCTACGACGTGAGTCCCCACCCACCGAGCCTGTATCCCCCTGTGTGGCTACGACGTGAGTCCCCACCCACCGATCCTGTGTCCCCCTGTGTGGCTACGACGTGAGTCCCCTCCCACCGAGCCTGTGTCCCCCTGTGTGGCTACGACGTGAGTCCCCACCCACCGAGCCTGTGTCCCCCTGTGTGGCTACGACGTAAGTCCCCTCCCACCGAGCCTGTGTCCCCCTGTGTGGCTACGACGTGAGTCCCCACCCACCGATCCTGTGTCCCCCTGTGTGGCTACGACGTGAGTCCCCTCCCACCGAGCCTGTGTCCCCCTGTGTGGCTACGACGTGAGTCCCCACCCACCGAGCCTGTGTCCCCCTGTGTGGCTACGACGTGAGTCCCCACCCGCCGAGCCTGTGTCCCCCTGTGTAGCTACGACGCGAGTCCCCACCCGCCGAGCCTGTGTCCCCCTGTGTGGCTACTACGTGAGTCCCCACCCACCGAGCATGTGTCCCCCTGTGTGGGTACGACGTGATTCCCCACCCGCCGCCCCCCTGTGTGGCTACAACGTGAGTCCTCACCCACCGAGCCTGTGTCCCCCTGTGTGGCTACGACGTGAGTCCCCACCCACCGAGCCTGTGTCCCCCTGTGTGGCTACGACGTGAGTCCCCACCCGCCGAGCCTGTGTCCCCCTGTGTGGCTACGACGTGAGTCCCCACCCACCGAGCCTGTGTCCCCCTGTGTGGCTACGACGTGAGTTCTCACCCACCCAGCCTGTGTCCCCCTGTGTGGCTACGACGTGAGTCCCCACCCGCCGAGCCTGTGTCCCCCTGTGTGGCTACGACGTGAGTCCCCACCCACCGAGCCTGTGTCCCCCTGTGTAGCTACGACGTGAGTCCCAACCCGCCGAGCCTGTGTCCCCCTGTGTGGCTACGACGTGAGTCCCCACCCACCGAGCCTGTGTCCCCCTGTGTGGCTACGACGTGAGTCCCCACCCACCGAGCCTGTGTCCCCCTGTGTGGCTACGACGTGAGTCCCCACCCACCGAGCCTGTGTCCCCCTGTGTGGCAACGACGTGAGTCCCCACCCACCGATCCTGTGTCCCGCTGTGTGGCTACGACGTGAGTCCTCACCCACCCAGCCTGTGTCCCCCTGTGTGGCTACGACGTGAGTCCCCACCCACCGAGCCTGTGTCCCCCTGTGTAGCTACGACGTGAGTCCCAACCCGCCGAGCCTGTGTCCCCCTGTGTGGCTACGACGTGAGTCCCCACCCACCGAGCCTGTGTCCCCCTGTGTGGCTACGACGTGAGTCCCCACCCACCGAGCCTGTGTCCCCCTGTGTGGCCACGACGTGAGTCCCCACCCACCGAGCCTGTGTCCCCCTGTGTGGCTCCGACGTGAGTCCCCTCCCACCGAGCCTGTGTCTCCCTGTGTGGCTACGACGTGAGTCCCCACCCACCAAGCCTGTGTCCTCCTGTGTGGCTACGACGTGAGTCCCCACCCACCGAGCCTGTATCCCCCTGTGTGGCTACGACGTGAGTCCCCACCCACCGATCCTGTGTCCCCCTGTGTGGCTACGACGTGAGTCCCCTCCCACCGAGCCTGTGTCCCCCTGTGTGGCTACGACGTGAGTCCCCACCCACCGAGCCTGTGTCCCCCTGTGTGGCTACGACGTAAGTCCCCTCCCACCGAGCCTGTGTCCCCCTGTGTGGCTACGACGTGAGTCCCCACCCACCGATCCTGTGTCCCCCTGTGTGGCTACGACGTGAGTCCCCTCCCACCGAGCCTGTGTCCCCCTGTGTGGCTACGACGTGAGTCCCCACCCACCGAGCCTGTGTCCCCCTGTGTGGCTACGACGTGAGTCCCCACCCGCCGAGCCTGTGTCCCCCTGTGTAGCTACGACGCGAGTCCCCACCCGCCGAGCCTGTGTCCCCCTGTGTGGCTACTACGTGAGTCCCCACCCACCGAGCATGTGTCCCCCTGTGTGGGTACGACGTGATTCCCCACCCGCCGCCCCCCTGTGTGGCTACAACGTGAGTCCTCACCCACCGAGCCTGTGTCCCCCTGTGTGGCTACGACGTGAGTCCCCACCCACCGAGCCTGTGTCCCCCTGTGTGGCTACGACGTGAGTCCCCACCCGCCGAGCCTGTGTCCCCCTGTGTGGCTACGACGTGAGTCCCCACCCACCGAGCCTGTGTCCCCCTGTGTGGCTACGACGTGAGTTCTCACCCACCCAGCCTGTGTCCCCCTGTGTGGCTACGACGTGAGTCCCCACCCGCCGAGCCTGTGTCCCCCTGTGTGGCTACGACGTGAGTCCCCACCCACCGAGCCTGTGTCCCCCTGTGTAGCTACGACGTGAGTCCCAACCCGCCGAGCCTGTGTCCCCCTGTGTGGCTACGACGTGAGTCCCCACCCACCGAGCCTGTGTCCCCCTGTGTGGCTACGACGTGAGTCCCCACCCACCGAGCCTGTGTCCCCCTGTGTGGCTACGACGTGAGTCCCCACCCACCGAGCCTGTGTCCCCCTGTGTGGCAACGACGTGAGTCCCCACCCACCGAGCCTGTGTCCCCATGTGTGGCTACGACGTGAGTCCCCTCCCACCGAGCCTGTGACCCCCTGTGTGGCTACGACGTGAGTCACCACCCACCGATCCTGTGTCCCCCTGTGTGGCTACGACGTGAGTCCCCTCCCACCGAGCCTGTGTCCCCCTGTGTGGCTACGACGTGAGTCCCCACCCACCGAGCCTGTGTCCCCCTGTGTGGCTACGACGTAAGTCCCCTCCCACCGAGCCTGTGTCCCCCTGTGTGGCTACGACGTGAGTCCCCACCCACCGATCCTGTGTCCCCCTGTGTGGCTACGACGTGAGTCCCCTCCCACCGAGCCTGTGTCCCCCTGTGTGGCTACGACGTGAGTCCCCATCCACCGAGCCTGTGTCCCCCTGTGTGGCTACGACGTGAGTCCCCACCCACCGAGCCTGTGTCCCCCTGTGTGGCTACGACGTGAGTCCCCACCCACCGAGCCTGTGTCCCCCTGTGTGGCTACGACGTGAGTCCCCACCCACCGAGCCTGTGTCCCCCTGTGTGGCTACGACGTGAGTCCCCACCCACCGAGCCTGTGTCCCCCTGTGTGGCTACGACGTGAGTCCCCACCCGCCGAGCCTGTGTCCCCCTGTGTAGCTACGACGCAAGTCCCCACCCGCCGAGCCTGTGTGGCTACTACGTGAGTCCCCACCCACCGAGCATGTGTCCCCCTGTGTGGCTACGACGTGATTCCCCACCCGCCGCCCCCCTGTGTGGCTACGACGTGAGTCCTCACCCACCGAGCCTGTGTCCCGACGTGAGTCCCCACCCACCGAGCCTGTGTCCCCCTGTGTGGCTACGACGTGAGTCCCCACCCACCGAGCCTGTGTCCCCCTGTGTGGCTACGACGTGAGTCCCCACCCACCGAGCCTGTGTCCCCCTGTGTGGCTACGACGTAAGTCCCCTCCCACCGAGCCTGTGTCCCCCTGTGTGGCTACGACGTGAGTCCCCACCCACCGATCCTGTGTCCCCCTGTGTGGCTACGACGTGAGTCCCCTCCCACCGAGCCTGTGTCCCCCTGTGTGGCTACGACGTGAGTCCCCATCCACCGAGCCTGTGTCCCCCTGTGTGACTACGACGTGAGTCCCCACCCACCGAGCCTGTGTCCCCCTGTGTGGCTACGACGTAAGTCCCCACCCACCGAGCCTGTGTCGCCCTGTGTGGCTACGACGTGAGTCCCCACCCGCCGAGCCTGTGTCCCCCTGTGTAGCTACGACGTGAGTCCCCACCCGCCGAGCCTGTGTCCCCCAGTGTGGCTACTACGTGAGTCCCCACCCACCGAGCCTGTGTCCCCCTGTGTGGCTACGACGTGATTCCCCACCCGCCGCCCCCCTGTGTGGCTACGACGTGAGTCCTCACCCATCGAGCCTGTGTCCCCCTGTGTGGCTACGACGTGAGTCCCCACCCACCGAGCCTGTGTCCCCCTGTGTGGCTACGACGTGAGTCCCCACCCGCCGAGCCTGTGTCCCCCTGTGTGGCTACGACGTGAGTCCCCACCCACCGAGCCTGTGTCCCCCTGTGTGGCTACGACGTGAGTCCCCACCCGCCGAGCCTGTGTCCCCCTGTGTGGCTACGACGTGAGTCCCCACCCACCGAGCCTGTGTCCCCATGTGTGGCTACGGCGTGGGTCCCCACCCACCGAGCCTGTGTCCCCCTGTGTGGCTACGACGTGAGTCCCCACCTACCGAGCCTGTGTCCCCCTGTGTGGCTACGACGTGAGTCCCCTCCCACCGAGCCTGTGTCCCCCTGTGTGGGTACGACGTGAGTCCCCACCTACCGAGCCTGTGTCCCCCTGTGTGGCTACGACGTGAGTCCCCTCCCACCGAGCCTGTGTCCCCCTGTGTGGCTACGACGTGAGTCCCCACCCACCGATCCTGTTTCCCCCTGTGTGGCTACGACGTGAGTCCCCTCCCACCGAGCCTGTGTCCCCCTGTGTGGCTACGACGTGAGTCCCCACCCACCGAGCCTGTGTCCCCCTGTGTGGCTACGACGTAAGTCCCCTCCCACCGAGCCTGTGTCCCCCTGTGTGGCTACGACGTGAGTCCCCACCCACCGATCTTGTGTCCCGCTGTGTGGCTACGACGTGAGTCCCCTCCCACCGAGCCTGTGTCCCCCTGTGTGGCTACGACGTGAGTCCCCATCCACCGAGCCTGTGTCCCCCTGTGTGGCTACGACGTGAGTCCCCACCCACCGAGCCTGTGTCCCCCTGTGTGGCTACGACGTGAGTCCCCACCCACCGAGCCTGTGTCCCCCTGTGTGGCTACGACGTGAGTCCTCACCCACCGAGCCTGTGTCCCCCTGTGTGGCTACGACGTGAGTCCCCACCCACCGAGCCTGTGTCCCCCTGTGTGGCTACGACGTGAGTCCCCACCCGCCGAGCCTGTGTCCCCCTGTGTGGCTACGACGTGAGTCCCCACCCACCGAGCCTGTGTCCCCCTGTGTGGCTACGACGTGAGTCCTCACCCACCCAGCCTGTGTCCCCCTGTGTGGCTACGACGTGAGTCCCCACCCACCGAGCCTGTGTCCCCCTGTGTAGCTACGACGTGAGTCCCAACCCGCCGAGCCTGTGTCCCCCTGTGTGGCTACGACGTGAGTCCCCACCCACCGAGCCTGTGTCCCCCTGTGTGGCTACGACGTGAGTCCCCACCCACCGAGCCTGTGTCCCCCTGTGTGGCCACGACGTGAGTCCCCACCCACCGAGCCTGTGTCCCCCTGTGTGGCTCCGACGTGAGTCCCCTCCCACCGAGCCTGTGTCTCCCTGTGTGGCTACGACGTGAGTCCCCACCCACCAAGCCTGTGTCCTCCTGTGTGGCTACGACGTGAGTCCCCACCCACCGAGCCTGTATCCCCCTGTGTGGCTACGACGTGAGTCCCCACCCACCGATCCTGTGTCCCCCTGTGTGGCTACGACGTGAGTCCCCTCCCACCGAGCCTGTGTCCCCCTGTGTGGCTACGACGTGAGTCCCCACCCACCGAGCCTGTGTCCCCCTGTGTGGCTACGACGTAAGTCCCCTCCCACCGAGCCTGTGTCCCCCTGTGTGGCTACGACGTGAGTCCCCACCCACCGATCCTGTGTCCCCCTGTGTGGCTACGACGTGAGTCCCCTCCCACCGAGCCTGTGTCCCCCTGTGTGGCTACGACGTGAGTCCCCACCCACCGAGCCTGTGTCCCCCTGTGTGGCTACGACGTGAGTCCCCACCCGCCGAGCCTGTGTCCCCCTGTGTAGCTACGACGCGAGTCCCCACCCGCCGAGCCTGTGTCCCCCTGTGTGGCTACTACGTGAGTCCCCACCCACCGAGCATGTGTCCCCCTGTGTGGGTACGACGTGATTCCCCACCCGCCGCCCCCCTGTGTGGCTACAACGTGAGTCCTCACCCACCGAGCCTGTGTCCCCCTGTGTGGCTACGACGTGAGTCCCCACCCACCGAGCCTGTGTCCCCCTGTGTGGCTACGACGTGAGTCCCCACCCGCCGAGCCTGTGTCCCCCTGTGTGGCTACGACGTGAGTCCCCACCCACCGAGCCTGTGTCCCCCTGTGTGGCTACGACGTGAGTTCTCACCCACCCAGCCTGTGTCCCCCTGTGTGGCTACGACGTGAGTCCCCACCCGCCGAGCCTGTGTCCCCCTGTGTGGCTACGACGTGAGTCCCCACCCACCGAGCCTGTGTCCCCCTGTGTAGCTACGACGTGAGTCCCAACCCGCCGAGCCTGTGTCCCCCTGTGTGGCTACGACGTGAGTCCCCACCCACCGAGCCTGTGTCCCCCTGTGTGGCTACGACGTGAGTCCCCACCCACCGAGCCTGTGTCCCCCTGTGTGGCTACGACGTGAGTCCCCACCCACCGAGCCTGTGTCCCCCTGTGTGGCAACGACGTGAGTCCCCACCCACCGAGCCTGTGTCCCCCTGTGTGGCTACAACGTGAGTCCGCACCCACCGAGCCTGTGTCCCCCTGTGTGGCTACGACGTTAGTCCCCACCCACCGAGCCTGTGTCCCCCTGTGTGGCTACGACGTGAGTCCCCAGCCACCGAGCCTGTGTCCCCCTGTGTGGCTACGATGTGAGTCCCCACCCACAGAGCCTGTGTCCCCCTGTGAGGCTACGACGTGAGTCCCCTCCCACCGAGCCTGTGTCTCCCTGTGTGGCTACGACGTGAGTCCCCACCCACCGAGCCTGTGTCCTCCTGTGTGGCTACGACGTGAGTCCCCACCCACCGAGCCTGTGTCCTCCTGTGTGGCTACTACGTGAGTCCCCACCCACCGAGCCTGTGTCCCCCTATGTCGCTACGACGCGAGTCCCCACCCACCGAGCCTGTGTCCCCCTGTGTGGCTACGACGTGAGTCCCCAGCCACCGAGCCTGTGGCCCCCTGTGTGGCTACGACGTGAGTCCCCACCCACCGAGCCTGTGTCCCCCTGTGTGGCTACGACGTGATTCCCCACCCGCCGCCCCCCTGTGTGGCTACGACGTGAGTCCTCACCCACCGAGCCTGTGTCCCCCTGTGTGGCTACGACGTGAGTCCCCACCCACCGAGCCTGTGTCTCCCTGTGTGGCTACGACGTGAGTCCCCACCCGCCGAGCCTGTGTCCCCCTGTGTGGCTACGACGTGAGTCCCCACCCACCGAGCCTGTGTCCCCCTGTGTGGCTACGACGTGAGTCCCCACCCACCCAGCCTGTGTCCCCCTGTGTGGCTACGACGTGAGTCCCCACCCGCCGAGCCTGTGTCCCCCTGTGTGGCTACGACGTGAGTCCCCACCCGCCGAGCCTGTGTCCCCCTGTGTGGCTACGACGTGAGTCCCCACCCACCGAGCCTGTGTCCCCCTGTGTGGCTACGACGTGAGTCCCCACCCGCCGAGCCTGTGTCCCCCTGTGTGGCTCCGACGTGAGTCCCCACCCACCGAGCCTGTGTCCCCCTGTGTGGCTACGACGTGAGTCCCCACCCACCGAGCCTGTGTCCCCCTGTGTGGCTACGACGTGAGTCCCCACCCGCCCAGCCTGTGTCCCCTATGTGGCTACGACGTGAGTCCCCACCTACCGAGCCTGTGTCCCCCTGTGTGGCTACGACGTGATTCCCCACCCACCGAGCCTGTGTCCCCCTGTGTGGCTACGATGTGAGTCCCCACCCACCGAGCCTGTGTCCCCCTGTGTGGCTACGACGTGAGTCCCCACCCACCGAGCCTGTGTCCCCCTGTGTGGCTACGACGTGAGTCCCCACCCACCGAGCCTGTGTCCCCCTGTGTGGTTACGACGTGAGTCCCCACCCGCCGAGCCTGTGTCCCCCTGTGTGGCTACGACGTGAGTCCCCACCCACCGAGCCTGTGTCCCCCTGTGTGGCTACGACGTGAGTCCCCACCCGCCGAGCCTGTGTCCCCCTGTGTAGCTACGACGCGAGTCCCCACCCGCCGAGCCTGTGTCCCCCTGTGTGGCTACTACGTGAGTCCCCACCCACCGAGCATGTGTCCCCCTGTGTGGCTACGACGTGATTCCCCACCCGCCGCCCCCCTGTGTGGCTACGACGTGAGTCCTCACCCACCGAGCCTGTGTCCCCCTGTGTGGCTACGACGTGATTCCCCACCCGCCGCCCCCCTGTGTGGCTACAACGTGAGTCCTCGCCCACCGAGCCTGTGTCCCCCTGTGTGGCTACGACGTGAGTCCCCACCCACCGAGCCTGTGTCCCCCTGTGTGGCTACGACGTGAGTCCCCACCCGCCGAGCCTGTGTCCCCCTGTGTGGCTACGACGTGAGTCCCCACCCACCGAGCCTGTGTCCCCCTGTGTGGCTACGACGTGAGTTCTCACCCACCCAGCCTGTGTCCCCCTGTGTGGCTACGACGTGAGTCCCCACCCACCGAGCCTGTGTCCCCCTGTGTGGCTACGACGTGAGTCCCCAACCACCGAGCCTGTGTCCCCCTGTGTGGCAACGACGTGAGTCCCCACCCACCGAGCCTGTGTCCCCCTGTGTGGCTACGACGTGAGTCCCCACCCACCGAGCCTGTGTCCCCCTGTGTGGCAACGACGTGAGTCCCCACCCACCGAGCCTGTGTCCCCCTGTGTGGCAACGACGTGAGTCCCCACCCACCGAGCCTGTGTCCCCCTGTGTGGCTACGACGTGAGTCCCCACCCACCGAGCCTGTGTCCCCCTGTGTGGCAACGACGTGAGTCCCCACCCACCGAGCCTGTTTCCCCCTGTGTGGCTACGACGTGAGTCCCCTCCCACCGAGCCTGTGTCCCCCTGTGTGGCTACGACGTGAGTCCCCACCCACCGAGCCTGTGTCCCCCTGTGTGGCTACGACGTTAGTCCCCACCCACCGAGACTGTGTCCCCCTGTGTGGCTACGACGTGAGTCCCCACCCACCGAGCCTGTGTCCCCCTGTGTGGCTACGATGTGAGTCCCCACCCACAGAGCCTGTGTCCCCCTGTGAGGCTACGACGTGAGTCCCCACCCACCGAGCCTGTGTCCCCCTGTGTGGCTCCGACGTGAGTCCCCTCCCACCGAGCCTCTGTCTCCCTGTGTGGCTACGACGTGAGTCCCCACCCACCGAGCCTGTGTCCTCCTGTGTGGCTACGACGTGAGTCCCCACCCACCGAGCCTGTGTCCGCCTATGTCGCTACGACGCGAGTCCCCACCCACCGAGCCTGTGTCCCCCTGTGTGGCTACGACGTGAGTCCCCAGCCACCGAGCCTGTGGCCCCCTGTGTGGCTACGACGTGAGTCCCCACCCACCGAGCCTGTGTCCCCCTGTGTGGCTACGACGTGATTCCCCACCCGCCGCCCCCCTGTGTGGCTACGACGTGAGTCCTCACCCACCGAGCCTGTGTCCCCCTGTGTGGCTACGACGTGAGTCCCCACCCACCGAGCCTGTGTCTCCCTGTGTGGCTACGACGTGAGTCCCCATCCGCCGAGCCTGTGTCCCCCTGTGTGGCTACGACGTGAGTCCCCACCCACCGAGCCTGTGTCCCCCTGTGTGGCTACGACGTGAGTCCCCACCCACCGAGCCTGTGTCCCCCTGTGTGGCTCCGACGTGAGTCCCCTCCCACCGAGCCTGTGTCTCCCTGTGTGGCTACGACGTGAGTCCCCACCCACCGAGCCTGTGTCCTCCTGTGTGGCTACGACGTGAGTCCCCACCCACCGAGCCTGTGTCCCCCTATGTCGCTACGACGCGAGTCCCCACCCACCGAGCCTGTGTCCCCCTGTGTGGCTACGACGTGAGTCCCCACCCACCGAGCCTGTGGCCCCCTGTGTGGCTACGACGTGAGTCCCCACCCACCGAGCCTGTGTCCCCCTGTGTGGCTACGACGTGAGTCCCCACCCGCCGAGCCTGTGTCCCCCTGTGTGGCTACGACGTGAGTCCCCACCCACCGAGCCTGTGTCCCCCTGTGTGGCTACGACGTGAGTCCCCACCCACCCAGCCTGTGTCCCCCTGTGTGGCTACGACGTGAGTCCCCACCCGCCGAGCCTGTGTCCCCCTGTGTGGCTACGACGTGAGTCCCCACCCGCCGAGCCTGTGTCCCCCTGTGTGGCTACGACGTGAGTCCCCACCCACCGAGCCTGTGTCCCCCTGTGTGGCTACGACGTGAGTCCCCACCCGCCGAGCCTGTGTCCCCCTGTGTGGCTCCGACGTGAGTCCCCACCCACCGAGCCTGTGTCCCCCTGTGTGGCTACGACGTGAGTCCCCACCCACCGAGCCTGTGTCCCCCTGTGTGGCTACGACGTGAGTCCCCACCCGCCCAGCCTGTGTCCCCTATGTGGCTACGACGTGAGTCCCCACCTACCGAGCCTGTGTCCCCCTGTGTGGCTACGACGTGATTCCCCACCCACCGAGCCTGTGTCCCCCTGTGTGGCTACGATGTGAGTCCCCACCCACCGAGCCTGTGTCCCCCTGTGTGGCTACGACGTGAGTCCCCACCCACCGAGCCTGTGTCCCCCTGTGTGGCTACGACGTGAGTCCCCACCCACCGAGCCTGTGTCCCCCTGTGTGGCTACGACGTGAGTCCCCACCCGCCGAGCCTGTGTCCCCCTGTGTGGCTACGACGTGAGTCCCCACCCACCGAGCCTGTGTCCCCCTGTGTGGCTACGACGTGAGTCCCCACCCGCCGAGCCTGTGTCCCCCTGTGTAGCTACGACGCGAGTCCCCACCCGCCGAGCCTGTGTCCCCCTGTGTGGCTACTACGTGAGTCCCCACCCACCGAGCATGTGTCCCCCTGTGTGGCTACGACGTGATTCCCCACCCGCCGCCCCCCTGTGTGGCTACGACGTGAGTCCTCACCCACCGAGCCTGTGTCCCCCTGTGTGGCTACGACGTGATTCCCCACCCGCCGCCCCCCTGTGTGGCTACAACGTGAGTCCTCGCCCACCGAGCCTGTGTCCCCCTGTGTGGCTACGACGTGAGTCCCCACCCACCGAGCCTGTGTCCCCCTGTGTGGCTACGACGTGAGTCCCCACCCGCCGAGCCTGTGTCCCCCTGTGTGGCTACGACGTGAGTCCCCACCCACCGAGCCTGTGTCCCCCTGTGTGGCTACGACGTGAGTTCTCACCCACCCAGCCTGTGTCCCCCTGTGTGGCTACGACGTGAGTCCCCACCCACCGAGCCTGTGTCCCCCTGTGTGGCTACGACGTGAGTCCCCAACCACCGAGCCTGTGTCCCCCTGTGTGGCAACGACGTGAGTCCCCACCCACCGAGCCTGTGTCCCCCTGTGTGGCTACGACGTGAGTCCCCACCCACCGAGCCTGTGTCCCCCTGTGTGGCAACGACGTGAGTCCCCACCCACCGAGCCTGTGTCCCCCTGTGTGGCAACGACGTGAGTCCCCACCCACCGAGCCTGTGTCCCCCTGTGTGGCTACGACGTGAGTCCCCACCCACCGAGCCTGTGTCCCCCTGTGTGGCAACGACGTGAGTCCCCACCCACCGAGCCTGTTTCCCCCTGTGTGGCTACGACGTGAGTCCCCTCCCACCGAGCCTGTGTCCCCCTGTGTGGCTACGACGTGAGTCCCCACCCACCGAGCCTGTGTCCCCCTGTGTGGCTACGACGTTAGTCCCCACCCACTGAGACTGTGTCCCCCTGTGTGGCTACGTGAGTCCCCACCCACCGAGCCTGTGTCCCCCTGTGTGGCTACGATGTGAGTCCCCACCCACAGAGCCTGTGTCCCCCTGTGAGGCTACGACGTGAGTCCCCACCCACCGAGCCTGTGTCCCCCTGTGTGGCTCCGACGTGAGTCCCCTCCCACCGAGCCTGTGTCTCCCTGTGTGGCTACGACGTGAGTCCCCACCCACCGAGCCTGTGTCCTCCTGTGTGGCTACGACGTGAGTCCCCACCCACCGAGCCTGTGTCCCCCTATGTCGCTACGACGCGAGTCCCCACCCACCGAGCCTGTGTCCCCCTGTGTGGCTACGACGTGAGTCCCCAGCCACCGAGCCTGTGGCCCCCTGTGTGGCTACGACGTGAGTCCCCACCCACCGAGCCTGTGTCCCCCTGTGTGGCTACGACGTGATTCCCCACCCGCCGCCCCCCTGTGTGGCTACGACGTGAGTCCTCACCCACCGAGCCTGTGTCCCCCTGTGTGGCTACGACGTGAGTCCCCACCCACCGAGCCTGTGTCTCCCTGTGTGGCTACGACGTGAGTCCCCATCCGCCGAGCCTGTGTCCCCCTGTGTGGCTACGACGTGAGTCCCCACCCACCGAGCCTGTGTCCCCCTGTGTGGCTACGACGTGAGTCCCCACCCACCGAGCCTGTGTCCCCCTGTGTGGCTCCGACGTGAGTCCCCTCCCACCGAGCCTGTGTCTCCCTGTGTGGCTACGACGTGAGTCCCCACCCACCGAGCCTGTGTCCTCCTGTGTGGCTACGACGTGAGTCCCCACCCACCGAGCCTGTGTCCCCCTATGTCGCTACGACGCGAGTCCCCACCCACCGAGCCTGTGTCCCCCTGTGTGGCTACGACGTGAGTCCCCACCCACCGAGCCTGTGGCCCCCTGTGTGGCTACGACGTGAGTCCCCACCCACCGAGCCTGTGTCCCCCTGTGTGGCTACGACGTGATTCCCCACCCGCCGCCCCCCTGTGTGGCTACGACGTGAGTCCTCACCCACCGAGCCTGTGTCCCCCTGTGTGGCTACGACGTGAGTCCCCACCCACCGAGCCTGTGTCTCCCTGTGTGGTTACGACGTGAGTCCCCACCCGCCGAGCCTGTGTCCCCCTGTGTGGCTACAACGTGAGTCCCCACCCACCGAGCCTGTGTCCCCCTGTGTGGCTACGACGTGAGTCCCCACCCACCCAGCCTGTGTCCCCCTGTGTGGCTACGACGTGAGTCCCCACCCGCCGAGCCTGTGTCCCCCTGTGTGGCTACGACGTGAGTCCCCACCCACCGAGCCTGTGTCCCCCTGTGTGGCTACGACGTGAGTCCCCACCCACCGAGTCTGTGTCCCCCTGTGTGGCTACGACGTGAGTCCCCACCCGCCGAGCCTGTGTCCCCCTGTGTGGCTCCGACGTGAGTCCCCACCCACCGAGCCTGTGTCCCCCTGTGTGGCTACGACGTGAGTCCCCACCCACCGAGCCTGTGTCCCCCTGTGTGGCTACGACGTGAGTCCCCACCCGCCCAGCCTGTGTCCCCTATGTGGCTACGACGTGAGTCCCCACCTACCGAGCCTGTGTCCCCCTGTGTGGCTACGACGTGATTCCCCACCCACCGAGCCTGTGTCCCCCTGTGTGGCTACGACGTGAGTCCCCACCCACCCAGCCTGTGTCCCCCTGTGTGGCTACGACGTGAGTCCCCACCCGCCGAGCCTGTGTCCCCCTGTGTGGCTACTACGTGAGTCCCCACCCACCGAGCATGTGTCCCCCTGTGTGGCTACGACGTGATTCCCCACCCGCCGCCCCCCTGTGTGGCTACGACGTGAGTCCTCACCCACCGAGCCTGTGTCCCCCTGTGTGGCTACGACGTGAGTCCCCACCCACCGAGCCTGTGTCCCCCTGTGTGGCTACGACGTGAGTCCCCACCCGCCGAGCCTGTGTCCCCCTGTGTGGCTACGACGTGAATCCCCACCCACCGAGCCTGTGTCCCCCTGTGTGGCTACGACGTGAGTCCTCACCCACCCAGCCTGTGTCCCCCTGTGTGGCTACGACGTGAGTCCCCACCCGCCGAGCCTGTGTCCCCCTGTGTGGCTACGACGTGAGTCCCCACCCACCGAGCCCGAGCCTGTGTCCCCCTGTGTGGCTACGACGTGAGTCCCCACCCACCGAGCCTGTGTCCCCCTGTGTGGCTACGACGTGAGTCCCCAGCCACCGAGCCTGTGGCCTCCTGTGTGGCTACGACGTGAGTCCCCACCCACCGAGCCTGTGTCCCCCTGTGTGGCTACGACGTGATTCCCCACCCGCCGCCCCCCTGTGTGGCTACGACGTGAGTCCTCACCCACCGAGCCTGTGTCCCCCTTTGTGGCTACGACGTGAGTCCCCACCCACCGAGCCTGTGTCTCCCTGTGTGGCTACGACGTGAGTCCTCACCCGCCGAGCCTGTGTCCCCCTGTGTGGCTACGACGTGAGTCTCCACCCACCGAGCCTGTGTCCCCCTGTGTGGCTACGACGTGAGTCCCAACCCACCGAGCCTGTGTCCCCCTATGTGGCTACGACGCGAGTCCCCACCCACCGAGCCTGTGTCCCCCTGTGTGGCTACGACGTGAGTCCCCAGCCACCGAGCCTGTGGCCTCCTGTGTGGCTACGACGTGAGTCCCCACCCACCGAGCCTGTGTCCCCCTGTGTGGCTACGACGTGATTCCCCACCCGCCGCCCCCCTGTGTGGCTACGACGTGAGTCCTCACCCACCGAGCCTGTGTCCCCCTTTGTGGCTACGACGTGAGTCCCCACCCACCGAGCCTGTGTCTCCCTGTGTGGCTACGACGTGAGTCCTCACCCGCCGAGCCTGTGTCCCCCTGTGTGGCTACGACGTGAGTCTCCACCCACCGAGCCTGTGTCCCCCTGTGTGGCTACGACGTGAGTCCCAACCCACCCAGCCTGTGTCCCCCTGTGTGGCTACGACGTGAGTCCCCACCCGCCGAGCCTGTGTCCCCCTGTGTGGCTACGACGTGAGTCCCCACCCGCCGAGCCTGTGTCCCCCTGTGTGGCTACGACGTGAGTCCCCACCCACCGAGCCTGTGTCCCCCTGTGTGGCTACGACGTGAGTCCCCACCCGCCGAGCCTGTGTCCCCCTGTGTGGCTACGACGTGAGTCCCCACCCACCGAGCCTGTGTCCCCCTGTGTGGCTACGACGTGAGTCCCCACCCACCGAGCCTGTGTCCCCCTGTGTGGCTACGACGTGAGTCCCCACCCGCCCAGCCTGTGTCCCCCTATGTGGCTACGACGTGAGTCCCCACCTACCGAGCCTGTGTCCCCCTGTGTGGCTACTGCGTGAGTCCCCACCCACCGAGCCTGTGTCCCCTTGTGTGGTTACGACGTGAGTCCCCACCCGCCGAGCCTAGGTCCCCCTGTGTGGTTACAACGTGAGTCCCCACCCACCGAGCCTGTGTCCCCCTGTGTGGCTACCACGTGAGTACCCACCCACCGATCCTGTGTCCCCCTGTGTGGCTACGACGTGAGTCCCCACCCACCGAGCCTGTGTCCCCCTGTGTGGCTACGGCGTGAGTCCCCACCCACCGAGCCTGTGTCCCCATGTGTGGCTACGACGTGAGTCCCCACCCACCGAGCCTGTGTCCCCCTGTGTGGCTACGACGTGAGTCCCCACCCACCGAGCCTGTGTCCCCCTGTGTGGCTACGACATGAGTCCCCACCCACCGAGCCTGTGTCCCCCTGTGTGGCTACGACGTGAGTCCCCACCAACCGAGCCTGTGTCCCCCTGTGTGGCTACGACGTGAGTCCCCACCCACCGAGCCTGTGTCCCCCTGTGTGGCTACGACGTGAGTCCCCACCCACCGAGCCTGTGTCCCCCTGTGTGGCTACGACGTGAGTCCCCACCCACCGAGCCTGTGTCCCCCTGTGTAGCTACGACGTGAGTCCCCACCCGCCGCCCCCTGTGTGGCTACGACGTGAGTCCTCACCCACCGAGCCTGTGTCCCCCTGTGTGGCTACGACGTGAGTCCCCTTCCACCGAGCCTGTGTCCCCCTGTGTGGCTACGACGTGAGTACCCACCCACCGAGCCTGTGTCCCCCTGTGTGGCTACGACGTGAGTACCCACCCGCCGCCCCCATGTCTCCCTGTGTAGCTGTGATACATCATGACCTCCCTTGTGTCGCCCTAACTTGTTTAGGTCGCCCGTGTGTCGCTCTAACTTGTCATGGCCTCCCTTGTGTCGCCCTAACTTGTTTAGGTCGCCCTTGTGTCGCTGTAACTTGTCATGGCCTCCCTTGTGTCGCCCTAAGTTGTCTAGGTCGCCCATGTGTCGCTCTAACTTATCATGGCCTCCCTTGTGTCGCCCTAACTTTTCTAGGTCACCCGTGCGTCACTCTAACTTGTCAAAGCGCTCCGTTCTGTGGAATGTTATATAGTTGTTAGACTGCTTTTTGCACATTTATGCGCAAGAAGTGTCTTATCTTTTCTGAGAAGCGTTATTGAAATCCATAGTTTATGTGGTACTAAATTATAGCTTTAGTGTTCTAGCCAAAAGTGAGCTATCTTTGTAACTAGTACAACGTCTTGTGACGGTAAGAGCTCAAACATGACCTGGTACACCGGACTCCAACATGACCTGGTACACCGGACTCCAACATGACCTGGTACACCGGACTCCAACATGACCTGGTACACCGGACTCCAACATGACCTGGTACACCGGACTCCAACATGACCTGGTACACCGGACTCCAACATGACCTGGTACACCGGACTTCAACATGACCTGGTACACCGGACTCCTACATGACTTGGTACACCGGACTCCAACATGACCTGGTACACCGGACTCCGACATGACCTGGTACACCGGACTCCAACATGACCTGGTACACCGGACTCCAACATGACCTGGTACACCGGACTCCAACATGACCTGGTACACCGGACTCCAACATGACCTGGTACACCGGACTCCCAAAATGACCTGGTACACCGGACTCCAACATGACCTGGTACACCCGACTCCAACATGACCTGGTACACCGGACTCCAACATGACCTGGTACACCGGACTTCCTTAGTCTCCGTACCGAGCTCTGTAGATCGGCTGGGCTGTGACCATATCGATATGTCCTGATTAATCCCTGATATGTCCTGATATGTCCCTGATATGTCCTGATATATCCCTGATATGTTCTGATATACCCATGATTTGCCCCTGATATGTCCCTAATATGTCCTCATATGTCTCTGTCTATCTCATTCAGGACGCCAATGTCTCTCGAAAGGCATCCAGTTTCAAGGACAAACATTTTCTGCTCGTCCACGGAACTGCGGATGGTACGTAACCTGCGACTGCACCCCGGGCACTGCACCTCGGGTACTGCACCCCGGGTACTGCACCCCGGGCACTGCACCCCGGGCACTGCACCCCGGGCACTGCACCCCGGGCACTGCACCCCGGGCACTGCACCCCGGGCACTGCACCCCGGGCACTGCACCCCGGGTACTGCACCCCGGGTACTGCACCCCGGGCACTGCACCCCGGGCACTGCACCCCGGGCACTTCACCCCGGGTACTGCACCCCGGGTACTGCACCCCGGGCACTGCACCCCGGGCACTGCACCCCGGGAACTTCACCCTGGGTACTGCAACCCGGGTACTGCACCCCAGGCACTGCACCCCGGGCACTGCACCCCGGGCACTGCGCCCCGGGCACTGCACCCCGGGCACTGCACCCCGGGAACTGCACGTCGTCAAAAAGCCCATCAAATATGGGTGTAAACTTACTATTAAATAATTGATTCTGTGCAGTCATGTTATTTATTTATGTGTCATTTACTTTTAACGCTAATTGTACGTCCGCTTAACTATAACTATGATCCGGTATGTGTACTCTGGTTACATGTCTCTGTGTTGTCCCGTTCCAGACAATGTACATTTCCAGCACTCGGCACACCTGATGCGCGCGCTCACCCAGGCCGACGTGGACTTCCGCATGCAGCTGTACACGGACAAGAACCACGGCCTGTCCGGGCCGCACACCAGCCAGAACCTCTACCGCACCATGACGCGCTTCCTGCAGCGGGACTGCTGGGACGGCGGCCAGCCACGGGACATCCGCGCGCCGGAAGCCGAGCCCAAGAAGACGTCCTGATCAAGCGTCGCTCGCTTCATGTGCCAAAACAAACAAACAAAGACCCTCAAATCTAGCGCATACTCACCACGTGTTACTGGCGTGTTCAAAGCACGCCGTATTGTCTGATTGAAGCCGTGCCGCCCGCCCGTGTCACGGCGTGGATGGCGACTGACTCCGTGTCTGATTGAAGCTGTGCCGTCCACCCTTGTCACGGCGTGGATGGCGACTGACTCCGTGTCTGATTGAAGCCGTGCCGTCCACCCGTGTCACGGCGTGGATGGCGACTGACTCCGTGTCTGATTGAAGCCGTGCCGTCCACCCGTGTCACGGCGTGGATGGCGACTGACTCCGTGTCTGATTGAAGCCGTGCCGCCCGCCCGTGTCACGGCGTGGATGGCGACTGACTCCGTGTCTGATTGAAGCCGTGCCGCCCGCCCGTGTCACGGCGTGGATGGCGACTGACTCCGTGTCTGATTGAAGCCGTGCCGCCCGCCCGTGTCACGGCGTGGATGGTGACTGACTCCGTGTCTGATTGAAGCCGTGCCGTCCACCCGTGTCACGGCGTGGATGGCGACTGACTCCGTGTCTGATTGAAGCCGTGCCGTCCACCCGTGTCACGGCGTGGATGGCGACTGACTCCGTGTCTGATTGAAGCTGTGCCGCCCGCCCGTGTCACGGCGTGGATGGCGACTGACTCCGTGTCTGATTGAAGCCGTGCCGCCCGCCCGTGTCACGGCGTGGATGGCGACTGACTCCGTGTCTGATTGAAGCCGTGCCGCCCGCCCGTGTCACGGCGTGGATGGCGACTGACTCCGTGTCTGATTGAAGCCGTGCCGCCCGCCCGTGTCACGGCGTGGATGGCGACTGACTCCGTGTCTGATTGAAGCTGTGCCGCCCGCCCGTGTCACGGCGTGGATGGCAACTGACTCCGTGTCTGATTGAAGCCGTGCCGCCCGCCCGTGTCACGGCGTGGATGGCGACTGACTCCGTGTCTGATTGAAGCCGTGCCGTCCACCCGTGTCACGGCGTGGATGGCGACTGATTCCGTGTCTGATTGAAGCCGTGCCGCCCGCCCGTGTCACGGCGTGGATGGCGACTGACTCCGTGTCTGATTGAAGCCGTGCCGCCCGCCCGTGTCACGGCGTGGATGGCGACTGACTCCGTGTCTGATTGAAGCCGTGCCGCCCGCCCGTGTCACGGCGTGGATGGCGGCTGACTCCGTGTCTGATTGAAGCCGTGCCGTCCACCCGTGTCACGGCGTGGATGGCGACTGTCTCCGTGTCTGATTGAAGCCGTGCCGCCCGCCCGTGTCACGGCGTGGATGGCGACTGACTCCGTGTCTGATTGAAGCCGTGCCGTCCACCCGTGTCACGGCGTGGATGGCGACTGACTCCGTGTCTGATTGAAGCCGTGCCGCCCGCCCGTGTCACGGCGTGGATGGCTCTGTGTGTACGTGACAAGAAATGAGGTGCCGGCCGGGTGAAAAGTGTTGTTGCTTGCCATATAACAACTCATCAGGGGACTTGAATATGGAGCTGAAGTTTGCCATGTATGTCACAAATGTAGTGCGTACGCCGCTGCTACGAACACAACGAAGACTGAATGAGGGAGTTCCTTATGCATTGAGCGGAACAGCTAAACGTACAAGGGTATTTGGGGGGGTGTTCTTCATTTATGACTGAATGTAACTGGTTTGTTGATTGCTGTAATGAATGATGATCGTTGAGACGTGTGTGTAAGATTATAGATCTGTAGGATAAGCTTAGATTTTACACTGCTGTAATGATATATATACCACTTTGCAGTGTACATACCGGGCACTGATTAAATACAACTTGCCGGTAAATGTGAGGTTGGGGTCAAGGGATCCTTGTGACTCGCTCGCCTCCCGTCACAACATACGAGTCCAGCCACTTTGGGAGGAGGGGGCGGGCAGCTCTGTGCTGTAAATTTTAATCGGCTGATGGCAATTGTTTCGTAAATCTTTTTTTTTATTATAAAAAACTATATTATTACTCACCAATGCCATATTTCGGCTGTTCTAGATAAAATGACAAAAGATTGACAGCATTGATCAATATTCGACAATATTTGTCTGAATTAGTTATCACATTAGCTTTTATACGGCCAGTAATGTTCCAACTGTGTAGTTAATGCCTAGCCAGTCACAATATTGTACAAACCTACTGTTAGTTCGAGAGAGAAGGTTGGGTCGGATTTATCTCTTCTTGGCTCATTTCGAAAACATGTGTTTTCCTTCTTTGATTTGGAATTACGTGCTTGCATTTTGTTTGCACGACCTCAATGGTGTGACGCTAGGTATATTGTCTGTGCACAGCGTGGCCCTGTCAGATAGGACTGATGGGGGGACACTGAGACGCTAGGTTAGCTGAGCTGACCTTTATGGAGTCTTACATATGTCATCGAAGAGTTATTTCACCTCCAAATTTTATATTCACATGTTTTTGAGCCTGTGAAAAAGTAAGTTGCATTTCAAGATAAAACTGAAACTATTGCTGTCATAGATTGACCGATGTACTAAACCTGGCTGTACATGCTTGTATAGGCTGGACATTAACATGCCGGATGTCTCCCCTTCTGGGGTGGAGTGACAGTGGGCCGCGGCCTCAGGTTTCAATCAACCATATCTTGATGAAGCCGAGAAGTCTGATCACCTGTAATGATCTATACTCCTGTATTCCTAACAAGCTTTGTTTAATTCGTATATCAACATATCTTATGGCGACAATCGTCCCAGGAAGATGTATTTCCTTTACAGTCATTTATTATTATACCTCTTGATACGATTTTATTTCTATATCTTGCACAACACGTATTTATTGTATCATGGAGAGAAACTAGCATGTCATTATTTGGAGATATATTCCTCGCTAATGTTAACAAGACAGGACAGACAGGAGCGCTAGTCTCGCTACCCAGTGTGAAGACAGGACTGGTGGGGGACCGCTGGTCTCGCTACCCAGTGTGAAGACAGGACTGATGGGGGACTACTGGTCTCGCTACCCAGTGTGAAGACAAGACTGATGGGGGACCGCTAGTCTCGCTACCCAGTGTGAAGACAGGACTGATTGGGGACCGCTGGTCTCGCTACCCAGTGTGAAGACAGGACTGATTGGGGACCGCTGGTCTCACTACCCAGTGTGAAGACAAGACTGATTGGGGACCGCTGGTCTCCCTACCCAGTGTGAAGACAGGACTGATGGGGGACCGCTGGTCTCGCTACCCAGTGTGAAGACAGGACTGATGGGGGACCGCTGGTCTCGATACCCAGTGTGAAGACAGGACTGATGGGGGACCGCTGGTCTTGCTACCCAGTGTGAAGACAGGACTGATGGGGGACCGCTGGTCTCCCTACCCAGTGTGAAGACAGGACTGATGGGGGACCGCTGGTCTCCCTACCCAGTGTGAAGACAGGACTGATGGGGGACCGCTGGTCTTGCTACCCAGTGTGAAGACAGGACTGATGGGGGACCGCTGGTCTCCCTACCCAGTGTGAAGACAGGACTGATGGGGGACCGCTGGTCTCCCTACCCAGTGTGAAGACAGGACTGATGGGGGACCGCTGGTCTCGCTACCCAGTGTGAAGACAGGACTGATGGGGGACCGCTGGTCTCCCTACCCAGTGTGAAGACAGGACTGATGGGGGACCGCTGGTCTCGCTACCCAGTGTGAAGACAGGACTGATGGGGGACCGCTGGTCTCGCTACCCAGTGTGAAGACAAGACTGATTGGGGACCGCTGGTCTCCCTACTTAGTGTGAAGACAGGACTGATGGGGGACCGCTGGTCTCGCTACCCAGTGTGAAGACAAGACTGATTGGGGACCGCTGGTCTCCCTACCCAGTGTGAAGACAGGACTGATGGGGGACCGCTGGTCTCGCTACCCAGTGTGAAGACAGGACTGATGGGGGACCGCTGGTCTCGCTACCCAGTGTGAAGACAGGACTGATGGGGGACCGCTGGTCTTGCTACCCAGTGTGAAGACAGGACTGATGGGGGACCGCTGGTCTCCCTACCCAGTGTGAAGACAGGACTGATGGGGGACCGCTGGTCTCCCTACCCAGTGTGAAGACAGGACTGATGGGGGACCGTTGGTCTCGCTACCCAGTGTGAAGACAGGACTGATGGGGGACCGCTGGTCTCGCTACCCAGTGTGAAGACAGGACTGATGGGGGACCGCTGGTCTCCCTACCCAGTGTGAAGACAGGACTGATGGGAGACCGCTGGTCTCGCTACCCAATGTGAAGACAGGACTGATGGGGGACCGCTAGTCTCGCTACCCAGTGTGAAGGCAGGACTGATGGGGGACCGCTGGTCTCGCTACCCAGTGTGAAGACAGGACTGACGGGGGACCGCTGGTCTCGCTATCCGGTATGAAGACAGGACTGATGGGGGACCGCTGGTCTCCCTACCCAGCGTGAAGACAGGACTGATGGGGGACCGCTGGTCTCCCTACCCAGTGTGAAGACAAGACTGATTGGGGACCGCTGGTCTCGCTACCCAGTGTGAAGACAGGACTGATGGGGGACCGCTGGTCTCGCTACCCAGTGTGAAGACAAGACTGATTGGGGACCGCTGGTCTCCCTACTTAGTGTGAAGACAGGACTGATGGGGGACCGCTGGTCTCGCTACCCAGTGTGAAGACAAGACTGATTGGGGACCGCTGGTCTCCCTACCCAGTGTGAAGACAGGACTGATGGGGGACCGCTGGTCTCGCTACCCAGTGTGAAGACAGGACTGATGGGGGACCGCTGGTCTCGCTACCCAGAGTGAAGACAGGACTGATGGGGGACCGCTGGTCTCCCTACCCAGTGTGAAGACAGGACTGATGGGGGACCGCTGGTCTCGCTACCCAGTGTGAAGACAAGACTGATTGGGGACCGCTGGTCTCGCTACCCAGTGTGAAGACAGGACTGATGGGGGACCGCTGGTCTCCCTACCCAGTGTGAAGACAGGACTGATGGGGGACCGCTGGTCTCCCTACCCAGTGTGAAGACAGGACTGATGGGGGACCGCTGGTCTCGCTACCCAGTGTGAAGACAGGACTGATGGGGGACCGCTGGTCTCGCTACCCAGTGTGAAGACAGGACTGATGGGGGACCGCTGGTCTCCCTACCCAGTGTGAAGACAGGACTGATGGGGGACCGCTGGTCTCGCTACCTAGTGTGAAGACAGGACTGATGGGGGACCGCTGGTCTCCCTACCCAGTGTGAAGACAGGACTGATGGGGGACCGCTGGTCTCCCTACCCAGTGTGAAGACAGGACTGATGGGGGACCGCTGGTCTCGCTACCCAGTGTGAAGACAGGACTGATGGGGGACCGCTGGTCTCGCTACCCAGTGTGAAGACAGGACTGATGGGGGACCGCTGGTCTCCCTACCCAGTGTGAAGACAGGACTGATGGGGGACCGCTGGTCTCGCTACCCAGTGTGAAGACAGGACTGATGGGGGACCGCTGGTCTCGCTACCCAGTGTGAAGACAGGACTGATTGGGGACCGCTGGTCTCGCTACCCAGTGTGAAGACAAGACTGATTGGGGACCGCTGGTCTCCCTACCCAGTGTGAAGACAGGACTGATGGGGGACCGCTGGTCTCGCTACCCAGTGTGAAGACAGGACTGATGGGGGACCGCTGGTCTCGATACCCAGTGTGAAGACAGGACTGATGGGGGACCGCTGGTCTTGCTACCCAGTGTGAAGACAGGACTGATGGGGGACCGCTGGTCTCCCTACCCAGTGTGAAGACAGGACTGATGGGGGACCGCTGGTCTCCCTACCCAGTGTGAAGACAGGACTGATGGGGGACCGCTGGTCTTGCTACCCAGTGTGAAGACAGGACTGATGGGGGACCGCTGGTCTCGCTACCCAGTGTGAAGACAGGACTGATGGGGGACCGCTGGTCTCGCTACCCAGTGTGAAGACAGGACTGATGGGGGACCGCTGGTCTTGCTACCCAGTGTGAAGACAGGACTGATGGGGGACCGCTGGTCTCCCTACCCAGTGTGAAGACAGGACTGATGGGGGACCGCTGGTCTCCCTACCCAGTGTGAAGACAGGACTGATGGGGGACCGTTGGTCTCGCTACCCAGTGTGAAGACAGGACTGATGGGGGACCGCTGGTCTCGCTACCCAGTGTGAAGACAGGACTGATGGGGGACCGCTGGTCTCCCTACCCAGTGTGAAGACAGGACTGATGGGAGACCGCTGGTCTCGCTACCCAGTGTGAAGACAGGACTGATGGGGGACCGCTAGTCTCGCTACCCAGTGTGAAGGCAGGAATGATGGGGGACCGCTGGTCTCGCTACCCAGTGTGAAGACAGGACTGACGGGGGACCGCTGGTCTCGCTATCCGGTATGAAGACAGGACTGATGGGGGACCGCTGGTCTCCCTACCCAGCGTGAAGACAGGACTGATGGGGGACCGCTGGTCTCCCTACCCAGTGTGAAGACAAGACTGATTGGGGACCGCTGGTCTCGCTACCCAGTGTGAAGACAGGACTGATGGGGGACCGCTGGTCTCGCTACCCAGTGTGAAGACAAGACTGATTGGGGACCGCTGGTCTCCCTACTTAGTGTGAAGACAGGACTGATGGGGGACCGCTGGTCTCGCTACCCAGTGTGAAGACAAGACTGATTGGGGACCGCTGGTCTCCCTACCCAGTGTGAAGACAGGACTGATGGGGGACCGCTGGTCTCGCTACCCAGTGTGAAGACAGGACTGATGGGGGACCGCTGGTCTCGCTACCCAGAGTGAAGACAGGACTGATGGGGGACCGCTGGTCTCCCTACCCAGTGTGAAGACAGGACTGATGGGGGACCGCTGGTCTCGCTACCCAGTGTGAAGACAAGACTGATTGGGGACCGCTGGTCTCGCTACCCAGTGTGAAGACAGGACTGATGGGGGACCGCTGGTCTCCCTACCCAGTGTGAAGACAGGACTGATGGGGGACCGCTGGTCTCCCTACCCAGTGTGAAGACAGGACTGATGGGGGACCGCTGGTCTCGCTACCCAGTGTGAAGACAGGACTGATGGGGGACCGCTGGTCTCGCTACCCAGTGTGAAGACAGGACTGATGGGGGACCGCTGGTCTCCCTACCCAGTGTGAAGACAGGACTGATGGGGGACCGCTGGTCTCGCTACCTAGTGTGAAGACAGGACTGATGGGGGACCGCTGGTCTCCCTACCCAGTGTGAAGACAGGACTGATGGGGGACCGCTGGTCTCCCTACCCAGTGTGAAGACAGGACTGATGGGGGACCGCTGGTCTCGCTACCCAGTGTGAAGACAGGACTGATGGGGGACCGCTGGTCTCGCTACCCAGTGTGAAGACAGGACTGATGGGGGACCGCTGGTCTCCCTACCCAGTGTGAAGACAGGACTGATGGGGGACCGCTGGTCTCGCTACCCAGTGTGAAGACAGGACTGATGGGGGACCGCTGGTCTCGCTACCCAGTGTGAAGACAAGACTGATTGGGGACCGCTGGTCTCCCTACTTAGTGTGAAGACAGGACTGATGGGGGACCGCTGGTCTCGCTACCCAGTGTGAAGACAAGACTGATTGGGGACCGCTGGTCTCCCTACCCAGTGTGAAGACAGGACTGATGGGGGACCGCTGGTCTCGCTACCCAGTGTGAAGACAGGACTGATGGGGGACCGCTGGTCTCGCTACCCAGTGTGAAGACAGGACTGATGGGGGACCGCTGGTCTTGCTACCCAGTGTGAAGACAGGACTGATGGGGGACCGCTGGTCTCCCTACCCAGTGTGAAGACAGGACTGATGGGGGACCGCTGGTCTCCCTACCCAGTGTGAAGACAGGACTGATGGGGGACCGCTGGTCTTGCTACCCAGTGTGAAGACAGGACTGATGGGGGACCGCTGGTCTCCCTACCCAGTGTGAAGACAGGACTGATGGGGGACCGCTGGTCTCCCTACCCAGTGTGAAGACAGGACTGATGGGGGACCGCTGGTCTCGCTACCCAGTGTGAAGACAGGACTGATGGGGGACCGCTGGTCTCGCTACCCAGTGTGAAGACAGGACTGATGGGGGACCGCTGGTCTCCCTACCCAGTGCGGTTCAGTTTCCCACCTCTGAAAACAATGATGCGGCATTTGCTCCTGATTTTTGTATGCCAGCCACGAAACCTGTTTTCATTGATAGTTCTATATATACCTCGTATAGTTCTATTCAATTTGTTGAGATTATCAGTAATGATATTCGTTGTTTTGTTAACATGGGAAGAAAGGCTATTAACAGTACTTTAATAGCCGTGTTCGGGGACATTTGTAGTAGCGGTCATGACTAGCGTCTGTCTAGAGAGTTTTCAGAGCGATGTTATTGTCTTACCAGTCATATAATGGGGCTGGCTAGTTCTTTTAGTACAATCTACGTCATTCTGACCAGGACGTAATATGAGCAATTTTAAACAATTGTCGCAAAAAGAAATTGGACATTTTATTGTCATTCAATGGAAGACCAAAAAGGACGATACGGTCTCGGTGACTTACAAAAGTTATTAAGATATTACGTTTACACGTTTTTCGATACGTCGACTAGTTTGTTTCCTTGTAATCCTAACATTGTTCAAATGTGTAAACCAACTAAGTTTTATGTATCAGAATATTGAACTGTCCAATAAAAGTAGAAACCCCACTTATAATCCTGTACGGTATAGTATTTATTGAATGGTCGACAAAAGCCATTCCTTGACAACAGATGGTTGAAGGATATCAAAGGAGTGAACAGCAGGTAAATCTGCTTATTCAGCGTTTAAAAAACATCGTTACCACAAAAGGAACGCAAATAATCAAATTGAATAATGCTATTTTTTTATTTGTTTGAGTTACACAGTACCCTTCAGACATTCATTCACTTCCTCTCCAAAGGCGAAACCAACGAGAAAGGAATAGTTAGCTCTGGAATGATTATCTAGAACAACCCTCCTTTCACACAAACGAGGAAGGGTTATCTCGTTTTGCGTCAGATACAATCCTTATTTACCAAGTTTTGATTCTCTGATGACGAGATTGAATTAAATGTATCGTTTAGACAAATATTTTGATAAATTTTCAGAACATTTTAAGCCCATATAAGGCTAGCATATTGCGTCGCTAAAGTTGTATGAATTCATAAACTTCATTAACTTATCTACCTAATAATAAGTTACGTTTCTTCAACGCTGCCACGAAAACCATTTACATGAAGGAGGCCACTGAGCCGACCACTAAGACACAGTTGACATAACATACTATACAGCCTTGTTTGATAATATTTACCAAACATTGAATGAACAGTTGAAACAGAACATGTCATTCTCAGGAAGATTATAGTATATATTCGCGCATGCACACGCACAAGGTTCAGACTATTACGCAACGCAGCCGGACAAAACAATCTCTCGTCAACAAACGCAGACACAGCGTCACCAGGCTGTTGCCTAGGTAACCGGATTGGGGTCGTCATCAGGCGGTCTCAGGCTCGAGTGTACTTGCCCCAGATGTGAAGCATGAACACTGATGCAATGAAGATAAGAGACATGACCAGCACAGGGACAGGACCACTGCAAAGACCAAGACAATATAGTCAACAATTATACTTCTGGAAAGACACTGACATAATAGAATATTGAACAGGATACTGACATTGCCTAGAATAGGTCTAGTAACAGTGCCGTATCGCAGTACTGAGAAACAACTCTTTGTATTTACATATGTTATTTACATGAATCTACAATGTGAGCCTATCGTTACAAGCCGGTGACCCACATTAAGGTTTGCTATATTTACAGGATTAGAACTGCGACATGAACATGATTTCCGAATATAAGTGATCTGTGAGATAGTTAGATCATTAAAAATGACTTGTTGCCTAACATTATTCATCCTGAATTATTAACATCTTCATGACATGGTTTCCATTATAGCTACATCGCTCTCCCAATCTGAACAATGTAAACTTAATTAAACTTCAGGGTATTCATACATAACAGGATTTTTCGGTGTGGCTTGGATGCATTACCATAATCTCCATAGGTCATATTGGACTAAAGTAGAGAAGAGTAACTGCCTACTCTTCCTGAAGACCTGGGATCTACCTACTAGGCTATTGGACCCCTTTGCGATAATACTTACACTTTGATGCCAGGGGAGTCCTCAGTGTAGAACTTCCACATACCAGCCGCCCCAGACCCCCTCTGGGCTGTGCGGGTGGTCGCTCCGGCAGCAGGTCCTTTTCTACATGAACAAAAAGGGTCTTGTTAATACAGCACTTTAATCAGGCTTGGAAACCCCCAGACTTTACTAGTAGTGTATGTATACACAAAACAAATACTCTAATACACATTGCAGCAAGCTAAGAAACAAAAAGCGAACTGAAATGAAACGATTGTTGTTTGAAGTCTGTTTGCACATATGAGGGCTAAATTCGACCAAGGAACCTCCAGGGACAAAGGATGATCTGGAAGAAATATGCCCCAACTTAGATCATATTTCGAACCAGGGACTTATTGAAGATTACATAAAATATGAAAATACCAAACCAAAAGAAACAAGATAAAGTTTGATCGATGGCAAAGATTTTGTCTTACCTTTGTCTTACTGTGCTACTGCCCCCTGACCGCGGGGTGACCGCCTTGGTCGGGCTCCTACCGCCCCCAACACTCGTGGCACTTGCTGGAACTGGCTGCAGAAGAAACAGACAAAGACATGTGATAAAAGGGTTAAGAGGGCTAAGATATGCACCTATCTATTCCTAATGGAAATGCCAGGGACTATTCCTTGTCCAAAAACTGGTATCTATATCAAAAGTGCAGTGGCTCCTGCATTACATAACTTCACCTGCCTGCAGGTTGACACCCAGTTCTAGGTGATACAATATTATTTGTTCACAGCCAGTCGCTGTTGCCTCTTTCCCAACTGGCTTATGACAGTAACATCTTGTGTTCAGGCTAATAATGAAGGGGCTTTAACATGCTAAATTATATTGCACATGATAAAAATGCTGGAGTCATATGGAAATGAAACTGCAAAGAAGACCATGCAGAAGATATTTTAACAAAAGCGTGGCAGGTCAATATCAACACCATGTGCTGGACTGGACAGGTGACATCCAAAATTAAGGTCTGTCCCTGAAGGCTACCCCTCCCATCTACTGCACCACCCAGGCTTCATACAGACTAAGGGGCTGCCCGTTAGCTCATTGGGTTAGAACACTTGCATTGAGCATACTAAGCATCTAAGAGCTACATGGCACACAATCAGTGGTTTCAACTCTGCTGTGTGTAGTCAGAGGATAAAGGTCTTATTTCCTTCTTTACAAAGAGTAGGGGAGTACTCAGGTCTTCCCTTCCCTTCCCCCTTGATGTAACGTGGCAATCATTGGTGAAAGCTTCCTGAATATACAACCAAATGTTTAGATAGCTCATCTGAACTCTTGAAACCTTTCCTACCAAGTGTTTATGTTCCAGCTCATCCAATGTTTACCTTTCATTGAATAAGTAACTTTAAGTAAGCTTAATTATAAAATAATACTTGAGCAGTCAGGGGAGTAATGAATATAGCTAATATTATACTAATTAATAATAATATATCTTATCCATTCAGCATACATTACTAGAAGGCATAAGATAGCAGTCGCTTCATAGAAGTAAATAACAAATTATACAGTTTCATCTATTAGTAAATTAGTTATATGCCTGGTGCCTTAAAAGAACATAAGGATCATTGAAACGTCATTGTACGTTCAGGGTTATAAAAATAACTAAATGTAGGTCAGGGCTGGATCATTTGAACCAGTTATTTTCCTGTCATGGGCACACAAATTTCAGTTTTCTTGCTGGGATAAAATGTACTAAGATTTTCTTTTGCAAAGTAGCAACACCCCTTTATACAATATAAAACTGTAGCTTAGTGATACTGTGATCCCTGCATTATACAACTCCCTCCATTATCTGTTCGCTGTGCACAGAACACTTTTACATGTTAATGCCCCTTTATTATGTGACTCCCTTACTGAAGCGACTTACGACCGGCATACAATTTAATCCCTTTGTTAACTCGCTTTGTGGCGGTGCAGTCGACTCGATTGGCTCTGAACAAACACATTGCACTAATCAGACTGGTTGTTGAGAAACAGACCTTTAAGAGCACACCATTGTTCTTCACACCTTTTGTGCACAAGTACACAGTGACTGGAAGGCGCAAGCAAAATGTCCCAACTTTGGAACAGCATGTCAATGCAATTACACGGCACAGAGCCGAAAAAAAACATAATCAGCATAGCAGCTTTGTTAAACTGAATGCTGATGCTATTATGGAAAAGTTGGAAAAAGGAGCCAAAGCTGCATCAAAGACTCTGAAGCTTAGGCAAATATTGCACGATGAGCTTTACAGACTGACCTTAAACTGATTAAGCACAGCACAGTCCAAGCACATTCCTGACAGGAAAGTTCTTATATATTGCTTTTCCCACTAGACCTAGGCTTAAATGGTTTCTCCGCTTGCAAGGGGCAGCTTGTACAGCTTCTAGCGATGCCAGAATATAAAAGCATCAGTGCTGAGTAGAGAGTTGACCCAAGTTAACTGGAAGATGGTAGCTGATTTATGTATTCGAGATATTTGACTCATCCCTCTATTGTACAACTCCCTCAGTTATAGTCTCTTCGGACTGGCAGAACAGAAGACCACTATATATCATATTCATGTTTTCTTAGGGTTACAAAGTTAAACTATGTATGCCTGAACATACTGATACTTTATTTGTAAAACTTTAAATATAAGAAATTACAGTTTTTAGCTTATTTCTTATATTAAAAAAAATGCTAATTTATATATCTTTTAAATTATGGAATTTCATATTACACATAACTTAAAAGAAATAACATTATGATATTCCATAATGTTAGCTATATCTATAATTCTCCTGATTACTGGGGCTGCCATACTTATAAATAAAGATTTATTTAAATGTAATTAATTTATATAAATAAAAATGTCTTAAATACATTATTATCACAAAGTACATATTTTGCTGTGACCGGCTTCCGAACAAAGTTTAACTAAAACATAAAATACAGCAGTATCTCAGTGCAATATCCCAGGAGTAAAACCTGCTAGTCAAATAGCGCTACATAGTTTATGACCATTAATATTGTGACATCATGAGCAATAGCCAATCAGACACACACAGGCATAGCTCTTTCCCACCAAAACCAAAGGTCAAAATACCAATAGGAATCAGTCCTTGAATCGTTCAAAATTTCCATTGTCTACACTCCACCAGGGTATTAGCCAGAGACCTACCTAAAAATTCAAACTGCCCACCCATCCGGCGGGCAGTTTAAATTTTAGCGGGCAGATTTTCAGTTTGGCGGGTACTCAGGCGCTGTTTACCTGTCCAAAAATGGTCTTTGCCCACCCCCCACCCCTTGGGGACCAGAACATAAAACATACATGTTAACAAATATGTTAAAGTCCCAAGTGGTCAGAGCGCAACCCCCCTCTTGGGAAACTGAACATACACTGTTAAAGTTGGATTCTCTAATAAACCCCACCCCCCCCCCAGTCACAAGTTTTCAGAGCACAGAGCAACCACCCCCGGTCACAAGTCTTCAGAGCCCCTGCTCAGGTCAGAAGAGACGCTCACAGTTTCATATAAATACTTTCGTCTACCAGCCATAATGTTGGCTGGCGAAACAAAAATTCTGGCTAAGACCCTGCACTCCACCCTTGCCAGACTACCAAATAGTTTCCCTTAGCCTTGCCTGCGATATCAATTTACCATAAGTTTTCATTTTAGTGGTAAACGTCATCAGTTTGTATGCTTTGTGATACTTTGGTAATAGGGTTTACGCCCGCGTGGGCCGCTGGATGTCTGGGCCGCTGGACATTTAGGCTGCTAGGAGGGGTGGAGGATATTAGGCAGAGAGGATTAGGGATTAAGCAGAGGCTGAAGGGCGAACCGATCAAACGGTTATTGTTTTGCTTCAGGCCAATTAGTTCAATAAATTAAATGCGGTCCGCTCCTAACTTGGATATGTCGCTCACCTACGTTTAATATCCTCGCTATTCTTTTCCATCAGCAGAGTTCCGACCTGACTCAGGTCGGGAGATAAGCGGTTGAATGTGTTGAATAAAATATAGGGTATATAACATATACAGGTATCCGCGATGTTTTTTTTTAGCTGATTAACGAATAACAACAAGCCCCGCAGCTCAGTGCCCAGCCGTCATCTATCGTAATCCCCACCAGACCTAGGCATGCCTCCACCCCTTCAAACAGGACCACCAAACCCTGCACTAATGCAACCCCCTCCCCCTGTCTCGACAGAGTTCTGTGGTGTCCCGGTATAGACACATTTGCTACATCACAGCCGAAACGGCGATGTTTATCAGGTTTCTGAATTTATAGAATGAAACAATTGACTTTTCTGCAAATTTTGATATAAATTTTGCCTGGGCATAGTTTTGGCAGGAAAGAACTCAACATGCAACTTGAAGATAATAATATTTATCCATACAAAAATAAATATTGAAGCAATTTGTGAGGTTGTGCTAAATATATTGATCATAGCTTGGTAGCTATTTCTGAAGCGGCTTTCCATATGTTACTGTTAGCAATAATCTATTCACAAATACAGGAACATTCTACTTCTACTCAATGTTCCACACAGTTTAGTGCATTACCCCAATAGATGCAGGGAGTATCATGCAACTAAATCAAACTTTGTCAACAAGAACAGAGCTTGGTACTCTTTGATTTCCACCTGCCAACTCATCTCCACACACAGCCTCTCATCTGCTCATTTTGTGGCATTTTGTGATGATGTGGCCAGGCGCCGCGCCGAGCGAATGTTCTCAGATGATCTATTCGCCTCACAAACTTACAAAATTACCCAATCTAAGTCACCTGGATGAACTTTCATCCTATCGAGATTACTTTGAAAACATTAATTTATCTCAATCCACATTGTTAACTTAGCCAAGGAGGAATAAATCGTTTTCATACGGCACTCACCATTTTCTCGGCTGCTTGTTTGCGTGGAAAGGAAGTGACGTTTGCAACGTGTCACTCACCTCTTCTGCCAGCAGAGGGAGCTCGTAAGCAGAACGCCCTCTGGCGGGAGATCGACTCATGTCGCCACTTGATGGCGCTTCGTACCGAGCCAACAGTGTTGTACAGGGTTGCGGAGCACGGTCGACCGCGATCGACCACCTCAGCGAGAGTAGTCCCGCATCATAATATTCAATTCTGTACGACGATTCTTCTGTAATACGTGGGAATAACTCGTAAATATCGATGCATAATTATTATCCTTTATTTATCAATATTTTATACTATTTAGAGTTTTGCTTTCATTTCCAAATTAGGATTAATTGTTTAGTGGATATGCCCGCAACAAATTGTTCGCGGCGGTCAATCGTGCTCCACAACTCAGCCCTGGGGCCGAACGGAATAAATCGTACTTTACACAAGATAAAAAAAAATAAAAAAAGGAAAAAGATACCTATACTGGCTATAGAGTGCATATTTCGAAAACTTGTCACCGGGTGGGGGGTCTAAAAATATGCCTTCATAGAGCGGGTTGCTGCAAAAATATACCCATTCCGAGCGGATGTTGGCCATAAAATGCCCCGACAGAGCAGATTTTGGCGGTGAAAAGGGGGGGGGGGGCTTTACCGCATACCCCCCCCCCCCCTCCCGGTTGGGCCATCGTCCACGGTACCATCGGGGAGACCACTTCGTTGGGTCTCGGTAATTCCAGCCTGTATTTCCCACGGGGATTCTGAAATAGAAAACATAGAATAGGCACATTTGCAAATCCTGAATATCTGGACTCCAGATGGGTGGTGTTACGTGATTCGAACGCATTCCCCCTTAGTAAAATAAGAGCCACGCATTTTGGCTTTAAGGTGGCTCGAGTGTGCCTGCTTCTCGATAGCCTGGGAGACCTAACTTGTACAGTGTGATGGAGTGGGTCTTCCGATCTCGAGGCTGGGCTTGTCCGTTCAAGGATAGTGTATAATTATATTAAGGATAGTGTATAATTATACACTATCCTTGGTCCGTTGCAGCAAGGCTCTCGAGTGACGTCGTGAGATAGCGCCGCGTAGCGGTTGTCCCTGAGATATAAAGACTGACCAACACGCGTAATTTAGGGAATTCCGGGCAACACCGTCTGCTGCTATTTATAGAGCCTCGTTTTGATATGACCTGAAGCAGAATTGGTGCATCGATGGCGACTGAGTTAGAATCACCGACTGGATATTTATAATAATTAGAGCTTTCGTTTTTTAAGAAAGCGCATACTACCACAGTAAAATCAAAACTATGGTTATTCAAGAACCGGTACAGGTAAGTTTTATGAGAACTAGAGTAGAATGAAGGAAATAATGAGTCCTTGCATGTGGATGGTCGCGTTGTCAGACAAACACAATTTGAACTGTCATTCATCAGTTGGAAGACAAACCACTTCAAAAACCACTGGCACTGTGTCTGTGGTCTTGTGGGCCTCTTGGAAAACATTGGGAAAGTAAGTCAGGAGTTAATCATTAGGACAGTCGTCAATTTCTTTGCTGTGCAGTGGAAGTTGTGGCATAAGCTCTGGTTCTAATCTGGGGGCTGGCCCGATAGCTCAGTGGCATACTCAACCAAACGGTTCTAATCAGAACAGAAGTAAGTCATTTAGAGTTGTATGTTTTAGAACCCAAAATCTTTGGTGCAAGTGCCCACACAGGCTATAGGGAAACCTACTTTTCTAACGGTACCATGTTAAAGTCAAAGTCCTAAATGCCGTAGATTCATGTTTCGGTCCATATTTTCCGTGATCGTTCTGAAAATCATTGATGTGAGAAGGTAATCCTGGGCAATTTTAATGATACCAAACTTATGTTTGTACTGCGATGTTATCTCTTTTTATGACACAAATAATATTTCTTCATACTAAAATACAGGTCATAAAATGATGTAGTTGCCATGGCGCTGAATATGCTAGATGAATAATACAGGCTATATTTACACCAGCCATACATGCCATGGCAACTATAGAGCCTTTCACTGTCTGTGATTTAGTCTATTTGCAATAATATATCTGCTGCCAATGGAGCGTCAGCATGAAGAAATAGTGTTTATATCATAAAAAGGGATAACATCGCAGTACAAACGTAACTTTGGTATCATTAAAATTGTCCGGGGTTGCTTTGTCACTCAGTGATTTTCAGAACGATAACAGTAAATTTATAGAAAATATGGACCGAACCGTGAGTCTATGGTATTTGTGACTTTGACTTTACAACTTGTCAATATTACCCTCCTTAGACCTTGGTGGGGAATCCACTGTAGCTTTTTTATCCTAATGTATATGCATACAATCATCGACAAGAAATCTTTGTCACTTTGAAGGTGCCAAGGCTACTCACTAATTCATCAGCCTATAAGATATCTACCAAAACAAACCTTCTGCCACTCACTGCCATTGAAAAGTATCAGACAAAAATCAGGGGTAAAAAAGAATTATGGCTAATAACCGGAAGTAAATATATTTTGGTACACACCAGAAGCATGAGAAGATGGGTAATTTTTTATATCAAATGTTTTGGTATACCCCAATTTTCTAAAATTCTTTGGCAAATGCTGATAAATCTATACTTTATCCTGGAGTATCGCTTTATAACTGTTTCACCTACCACTCCGGGGCCCCACATTAACACTTAATTGTCAGCTCTGTGATTTTGCCTGTCAGGCAAGTAAACAAATTCCTGTCAGGTAAGTAAACAATTCCCAGATATTATAACTGTTTGCTCGACAAGTGCAAAGTACTCTAAACTATTTGCTTTCACTGATATGTTTTCAACTCCCAGGGAGAGACATAACTGCCTGAGACAGTTGAGTTACATGATCGGATAGGTCAGAAAAATTGTTGTATGCCCAACAGGGCAGGTGAAGATTTAGACTGCAATCTCTCATCATTGAGCAATGTTCAGCAGTTACTCTGGGCCACAACCTGCAGGCACTGATCAGTGCGAACAATATAACATCAGAAAACTGTGTGCTCAGTAATACGTGCTCACTTTTCAAACATGACATTGCAGAATTGTTGAAATCTTTGTAAATAGCACAGTAAATAAATTGTTTATTAGTTGTATCAATGTTGTTGTTTCTCAATTTGATAGGACAGGTAAATGGAAAATATTGACAAGTACATTAGTGCAGAGCACTGCACTCTCAAATTTTACATTGAATTTGTATCTGTCTTTACAATATCGGTATCATAAGTGTGTAAGGTGTCCAGTAATGCAATCTTATTTATTTTGAGCCCGATAATCGCTCAACAAATCTTCCACTTAAGCACTAAGTGCAGTGGCATAGCCTAAGTGGTGATTATGAATACAGCCCCTGATGCCTGTTTCTACTGTAAGGAGTAGACAAGGAGCGCTAAGGAGCTAAGTTTGTGACACCTTCCCGCTCTTTCTCGACCCATGCCCTAACACTCTAGCACAGTGAATTGTTTAACACACTGCAGGCCAGGCGCCTTACAACCCTACCCCACCCTCCTACACACCTTTTGTGGTGGCTGCGACCATGGCAGCTCTTGGACTGACTAACCTTACAAGCCCTCTACCCTTTACGACATCAGTGTGATGGGAATAGACTAATTACTGTGCCATTATTAGCTTGGAGCAGGCAGTTTTTCAGACAGGCATGCACTCAGCTGCTGTTTGTTGGGCCACCCACAAAAAGACACCTGATTGGTTTATTTGCATACACCAAATACTTTAAAAAAAAATCTGGCTAAATACTGTGATACTTTGCTGTACAGTGGTCCCCGCATTATACGACTCCCTCCGTTATCCGGTCTTTTCTCTGTGCGCAGAACACTTTTACATGTTAAAGCCCCTTATTTATGCGAATCACGACCAACATTTCGGCTAGTTAAGCGACCGACATACAATATAATCCCTTGTTAACTGGCTGCATGCTAATGCGGCGTGGTGTGGCAATCGACCTGAACAAACAACACATTTTGCGCTAATCTGACTGGTTGTTAATGAGCAGATGTCTAAGAGCGCATCATTGTTATTCACACCTTTTGTGTACATGCAGACAATGGCTGGAAGACACAATCAAAATGTTGATCTTAGGATCAGATTGTTGATGCAAGTTAACGGCACAGAGCTGGAGAAACCATAATCAGCATATAAGCTTAACAACATTGTTAGACTGAATGCTGGTGTTATCCTGGATAAGAGGGAAAGAGGAACCAGACCTGCATCAAAGACTTAATCTTAGGAAAATATTGTACGATGAGATTAAGATAGACTTTTGACTGCTTTAGCACAGCACAGTACAAAAACATTCGTTTGATGGGAAAGCTATTACAATACTCTTCTCATTGGACCTAGGCTTAGCTGATTTCTCCGCTTTCAATAGATGCACTGCTGTATAGTGGATAATCATCTGAAGTTAACCCAGAGACGGTTTCTGATTGGTGTTTAATTAATAAACTAATAAAATAATTTCAGGCCTGTCTGTGAAAAATCACTTGAAGCTATGCCATTGGTATCCTCATACAGATGTGTTTTTAAAGAATAATAACTTGAGAGCAGGGTATATGCATGTATTTTGCCTGAAGCCTTCTAAAGCCATATCTCAAGTATGTTTACTGGTGTGTTATGGAATTTTAAAAATTGGGAAAAAGATTATTGTTGTATATGCCAAAAACCTATTGCCGTCCCAAGAAGCTTCAAGAGCAAGAGGCATGCAAAGCATAGAACTTTGCACAACCAGGGTAGGATGCCACCATTTCTGATGTTTAAACAATGGGGAGGCATGGAGTAACAAGCGTGGGAGGCACTCCCATCTGTCATGCCAAGTAGAATTTATAAGTGAGTTGCAAGAAACAAGGGAGGCAGTCATATAACAGTTCACATATTTTGACCCATATATTTATCGATCCTATTGTAAGGGTGGAAAAGTCGAGTAAGTATGATTATTATACCTAAACCTTGATGAGAACCAAAGGGATGTCTAGCACAACTGTACCCAGGTTATATTGATGTTTATTCTATGTTATATATATGAGAAGTTAAGCCGATCCCTTCATTGAAAATCAATGCTAGTGAATGTTTTAATTGTATTTGCAGGCTGCCATATGGCGCTGCTTGAACCACTTTGCCTACCCAGATGCCATATTTTTGGCAGAAAGACTTTACGCTGAAGGTAAGATGTCATATATATATATTAAAATAGTAAAAATTAAGGGGAAATGGATACACTGACTGTCGTCACCCCCAACCCCCTCCCCAGTTTATAGAGATGCTATATGACTGACCACCCATCTGTATATTATAAGATTATGGTTATTATCTTGGAAAGTCTCAAAGTGAAAAGGGTGTAAATGCCTTAATTATGTTATCAGCAAAATGACGTGGCTTTTATACTCCATTCATTGCTTTTCAGTTTACAGCGATGAAACACTATTCCTGCTGTCCACATGCTACTATAGATCTGGGAAACCGATTCGAGCCTACACGCTGCTCAAAGCCAAGGGGTGTCCCACGCCTCAGTGCAAGTACCTCATGGCCCAGTGCTGCCTGGAGATCAACAAGTAAATGTCGCTCTGCCATCTCAATCCTTAGGTTAAAAACTCAATTGTTTCTGTATTCCACGCCTTGTCAGCTTTGGTAGGTACCTGGCATTGTCGATCTGAGTATCTGTGTCTTGATGGGAAAAATCAGCAATTCAGGCTGGTTCGTCTCATACTTGAAGTTTTGTTCCAGTATGCCTATGCATTGGTGATTATATTCTTCATAATTTAGTAGCTGACTGGGTATTTAAATACCAACCAAAAAAGTCCACTTGGTCCTGTTTGCCTCATGGTATTTAACGTTAAGTATAACAGAATCAATACTAATCGCTAACCAAGGGTGCATATTTACCACAAATTGTAAATTGATGTCCTAATATAATCATTGTTACATGTCGTACATGTCTAGCATACAGTAACTCTTGTGGTTGCAGATTGGCTGAAGCAGAAACTGCACTTGTAGGAAATGTACTGCACAAGAGCAGATCGAATGATGAGGTCATCGCTGAGTTTGGTGATATGGCTTGCTTCGCATTGCGCCTTCTTGCCAGAGTTTATTGGTGAGGGCCTCAAGCTATTAATTACCGGAAGCAGTGCTCAATCTGTGTGGTCGCAGGATAAATATCTCATGTACTTATTCGCAAAGAGTAGGGGGTTACCCCCGGGGACATGGCTCCTCTCTCTCTTCTTTCTCCCATTGACACAATATGACTAAAGTAGTCGAAGCGTCCTGACAAATCAACCAACCAACGAATCTAGATTTCCGCATTTCGACTGTATCACCTGGTTGTGAATGAATCAAAAAATATATATTTGCAATTATAATTTGGTTCTTTCTCCCTGCAGTAAAACAGAACGAGCAACGATGGCTGCCGAGAGCTACAGAAGAAGCCTCAAGTTGAACCCCTTTCTGTGGAGCGCCTTTGAATCTCTCTGCCAGTTAGGAGAGCGGCCCGACCCGGTTAAAACCTTCCAGGTCACAGCCCAGAATTGTAGCACATTGTGCCAAAGTAACTCTTACACAAACACCCCAATTTGTCTGTTGACCCCACCCCCGGCCCCAGCCCCCCCTCCACAGGTCTCCCCTGCACCCGCCCCGTCCTCCACAGCTACCGTGCTGTCTGTACACTCAGCCAATAGTAATAGATCTTCGACTGTCACGTCATCATCTGTGACGTCAACATCGGTGACGTCATCCGTCGCGCGTAGTATCCCAGAGGAGCAGACGCCATTGTTGTCGTTATCTGCCTTGCAAGTAAGTATTTATTATTTGAACACCAGTCATTGTAGGAGTCTAATCCGTACGCTGTTGGTATTGCGGGTGTGTCATTATTCTTTTCACACAGTAAACATCGGTTTCGTGTAATATGTTTTTTTGTGTTGTGTTGTCAATGTGTTGCACAATCCATTACGTATACTCACACATGAGTCCCGGAAACAACACAAAGTGCTTGAGGCATTTAGACTTATGCTCAAATCATGTCCTATTCTACCATTAAACAGAAGTTTACATAAGTGCTCCAGATATATTTATTGCATCGACTCATCACGACTAAAAACTAAAACAATTCTCCTTTCACCTATTCATGCTTTTATGGCGCTCACTTTGCGTAATATTTTATGTTTACTGTCGCAATTTCTGTTGTGTCTTTCAACAACTGATAGAACATGTTCAATTAATAAATCTTTAATCTCCGAAGCTCAGTTGATATCATTAATTCTGGGTATTGTTTCACATATCGTTGACCCTGATGTCACAGGGAGCTGCTCGTCCCTATTCAGCCCATGTGTACACACGGGGGGCTGACCTCCAGCCATGTATATCTGCATGCTAGCATAAGACACTGATATTGTGGGAATGTGAAAGGCTTAAAAGATCTTTATAGATCAACTAAAACACTTGCCCCAAAATGCCCCAGCGTTGGTCTGCTGTGTCCGGTTTGACCAGTCTCTAATCCTTTTGGGGGGCCGCCCTCTTGTGTAGTTGTTAGCGTACGAGACCGCGGATCAATGGGCCTTGCATTCGAATCTCGGCCCAGCCACCTGACCTATTTCACGTACATAGTTTAGCCGGCTACGGGGCATCATTTACATGGTAAATTTTGGCCGACTAAGCCCCGTAGTCGGCTAAACTGCGTTGGTGAAATCCACCACCGGGGCATGTTTCATCCTCTATCGTACCGGGAGGTTGCTTGGTCCAGTTCAGTCCTTGTGTGCACAACAGCGGTCTAAGACACCAATTTTTACTCCGTGCAGGATCAAATCAACGCACAGAACGTGACCATCTCCCTGCCGCCAGCCAGCAATACGCCCCAACACCAAGTGCTGACCCTGTCCGCGCACTCTGATAACGTTGCCATGGACACACCCCCTATTGGTGATGCCCTGACCGTGGAGTCTGCGCGTATGTTATGGGCGCCCAAGACAGTCACTCAGCCTCGCGAGGTGGCCGCTAGGGGGATGCGGCTATTGCTCAGTCCCATGACTCCCAGGTCCGTGTTTGTCATAATGAATTGTTATTTGCAGGGATTTGTTGGATTTGTGATGATGGGTTTGACACTGATTCTACCCGTCTTTTTAACTACAATATTAATCTTACGAAGTTGACCACAATGGTAATTAACAAGTTTATGACCAACTTGATCTTGCTGATGGCACCACATTCTGTGGGAATTGGACACTTTGATTGGTACTTTAAACATGAACGGTTTAGCTATATTCTTTACATGTATGATACAATTTTAATTGCTGTATAATCTACGAAGTTCCTAATTGTTCTACTTGAAATTATTACTGGACTTGAGAAGAGTTATACAGTGACCTTCGGAGCAATGCGGCCGTGGATCCTTCGGGTTCCTGCTTGATTATATGAAAGACTACATATGGTAACCGGTTAGATTTATTTCTTGTGTCTCGCTGCCTTCCCCTCCAGTTTCGGGGTTCTGCCCATTGAGGCCACCCCGAGTCCTGGGTGTCGCGGCTCTGTCACCCTGATCACCCCCACCCCCGCCCTAGCCTGCCCTGATCAGCCTAGCTCCGTGCCCAAGGCACCCATAAAGAAGGTAAACAGTGATGGATGTTATGTCAGCTGATCGTAAGGGTCAGGCTTTCTTTTGCTTAATACCACAGGTGTAAATAAGATTATTAGCATGAACATTAATTCCTTCGAAAGTTAAACTCACATGAGGCGTCTCATTTCAAAGTGTGCCTGTGCCCCCCCCCACCCCCTTCCCGCCGGATCCCGATGGTGATGATGCTTGTTGATTCTCTCTCCCCAGCTGACGACGAGGCGTGGCCAGCAGACGGCCGCCCACCCCGCCCCCCGTCCCCCCGTCTTCAGCCAGTCCGGCAACATCAGCACCAACAGCATGAGAGACGTGCAGACGCCTAGCCCGCAGTCTAGGTATTCTTGGCTCAGTGCACTGAGCTCTGTCAGACCAGCCGTCGTGCCGCAGTCTAGGTATTCGTGGCTCAGTGCACTGAGCTCTGTCAGACCAGCCGTCGTGCCGCAGTCTAGGTATTGTTGGCTCAGTGCACTGAGCTCTGTCAGACCAGCCGTCTTGCCGCAGTCTAGGTATTCTTGGCTCAGTGCAATGAGCTCTGTCAGACCAGCCGTCGTGCCGCAGTCTAGGTATTCTTGGCTCAGTGCACTGAGCTCTGTCAGACCAGCCGTCGTGCCGCAGTCTGGGTATTCTTGGCTCAGTGCAATGAGCTCTGTCAGACCAGCCGTCGTGCCGCAGTCTAGGTATTGTTGGCTCAGTGCACTGAGCTCTGTCAGACCAGCCGTCTTGCCGCAGTCTAGGTATTCTTGGCTCAGTGCAATGAGCTCTGTCAGACCAGCCGTCGTGCCGCAGTCTAGGTATTTTTGGCTCAGTGCACTGAGCTCTGTCAGACCAGCCGTCGTGCCGCAGTCTGGGTATTCTTGGCTCAGTGCAATGAGCTCTGTCAGACCAGCCGTCGTGCCGCAGTCTATGTATGCTTGGCTCAGTGCACTGAGCTCTGTCAGACCAGCCGTCGTGCCGCAGTCTAGGTATTCTTGGCTCAGTGCAATGAGCTCTGTCAGACCAGCCGTCGTGCCGCAGTCTAGGTATTCTTGGCTCAGTGCAATGAGCTCTGTCAGACCAGCCGTCGTGCCGCAGTCTATGTATTCTTGGCTCAGTGCAATGAGCTCTGTCAGACCAGCCGTCGTGCCGCAGTCTATGTATGCTTGGCTCAGTGCACTGAGCTCTGTCAGACCAGCCGTCGTGCCGCAGTCTAAGTATTCTTGGCTCAGTGCACTGAGCTCTGTCAGAGCAGCCGTCGTGCTCCAGTCTATGTATTCTTGGCTCAGTGCACTGAGCTCTGTCAGACCAGCCATCATGCCGCAGTCTATGTATTCTTGGTTCAGTGCACTGAGCTCTGTCAGACCAGCCGTCGTGCCGCAGTCTAGGTATTCTTGGCTCAGTGCACTGAGCTCTGTCAGACCAGCCGTCGTGCCGCAGTCTATGTATGCTTGGCTCAGTGCACTGAGCTCTGTCAGACCAGCCGTCGTGCCGCAGTCTATGTATGCTTGGCTCAGTGCACTGAGCTCTGTCAGACCAGCCGTCGTGCCGCAGTCTAGGTATTCTTGGCTCAGTGCACTGAGCTCTGTCAGACCAGCCGTCTTGCCGCAGTCTAGGTATTCTTGGCTGAGTGCACTGAGCTCTGTCAGACCAGCCGTCGTGCCGCAGTCTAGGTATTCTTGGCTCAGTGCACTGAGCTCTGTCAGACCAGCCGTCGTGCCGCAGTCTAGGTATTCTTGGCTCAGTGCAATGAGCTCTGTCAGACCAGCCGTCGTGCCGCAGTCTATGTATGCTTGGCTGAGTGCACTGAGCTCTGTCAGACCAGCCGTCGTGCCGCAGTCTAGTTATTCTTGGCTCAGTGCACTGAGCTCTGTCAGACCAGCCGTCGTGCCGCAGTCTAGGTATTCTTGGCTGAGTGCACTGAGCTCTGTCAGACCAGCCGTCGTGCCGCAGTCTATGTATGCTTGGCTCAGTGCACTGAGCTCTGTCAGACCAGCCGTCGTGCCGCAGTCTAGGTATTTTTGGCTCAGTGCACTGAGCTCTGTCAGACCAGCCGTCGTGCCGCAGTCTAGGTATTCTTGGCTCAGTGCACTGAGCTCTGTCAGACCAGCCGTCGTGCTCCAGTCTATGTATTCTTGGCTCAGTGCAATGAGCTCTGTCAGACCAGCCGTCGTGCCGCAGTCTATGTATGCTTGGCTCAGTGCACTGAGCTCTGTCAGACCAGCAGTCATGCCGCAGTCTAGGTATTCTTGGCTCAGTGCACTGAGCTCTGTCAGACCAGCCGTCGTGCCGCAGTCTAGGTATTCTTGGCTCAGTGCACTGAGCTCTGTCAGACCAGCCGTCATGCCGCAGTCTAGGTATTCTTGGCTCAGTGCACTGAGCTCTGTCAGACCAGCCGTCGTGCCGCAGTCTAGGTATTCTTGGCTCAGTGCAATGAGCTCTGTCAGACCAGCCGTCGTGCCGCAGTCTGGGCATTCTTGGCTCAGTGCAATGAGCTCTGTCAGACCAGCCGTCGTGCCGCAGTCTATGTATGCTTGGCTCAGTGCACTGAGCTCTGTCAGACCAGCCGTCGTCCCGCAGTCTATGTATTCTTGGCTCAGTGCACTGAGCTCTGTCAGACCAGCCGTCGTGCCGCAGTCTAGGTATTCTTGGCTCAGTGCACTGAGCTCTGTCAGACCAGCCGTCGTGCCGCAGTCTATGTATTCTTGGCTCAGTGCACTGAGCTCTGTCAGACCAGCCGTCGTCCCGCAGTCTATGTATTCTTGGCTCAGTGCACTGAGCTCTGTCAGACCAGCCGTCGTGCCGCAGTCTAGGTATTCTTGGCTCAGTGCACTGAGCTCTGTCAGACCAGCCGTCGTGCCGCAGTCTATGTATTCTTGGCTCAGTGCACTGAGCTCTGTCAGACCAGCCGTCATGCCGCAGTCTATGTATTCTTGGCTCAGTGCACTGAGCTCTGTCAGACCAGCCGTCGTGCCGCAGTCTGGGTATTCTTGGCTCAGTGCACTGAGCTCTGTCAGACCAGCCGTCGTCCCGCAGTCTATGTATTCTTGGCTCAGTGCACTGAGCTCTGTCAGACCAGCCGTCGTCCCGCAGTCTATGTATTCTTGGCTCAGTGCACTGAGCTCTGTCAGACCAGCCGTCGTGCCGCAGTCTATGTATTCTTGGCTCAGTGCACTGAGCTCTGTCAGACCAGCCGTCGTGCCGCAGTCTATGTATTCTTGGCTCAGTGCACTGAGCTCTGTCAGACCAGCCGTCATGCCGCAGTCTATGTATTCTTGGCTCAGTGCACTGAGCTCTGTCAGACCAGCCGTCGTGCCGCAGTCTGGGTATTCTTGGCTCAGTGCAATGAGCTCTGTCAGACCAGCCGTCGTGCCGCAGTCTATGTATTCTTGGCTCAGTGCACTGAGCTCTGTCAGACCAGCCGTCGTGCCGCAGTCTGGGTATTCTTGGCTCAGTGCAATGAGCTCTGTCAGACCAGCCGTCGTGCCGCAGTCTAGGTATTCTTGGCTCAGTGCACTGAGCTCTGTCAGACCAGCCGTCGTGCCGCAGTCTATGTATTCTTGGCTCAGTGCAATGAGCTCTGTCAGACCAGCCGTCGTGCCGCCGTCTAGGTATGCTTGGCTGAGTGCACTGAGCTCTGTCAGACCAGCCGTCGTGCCGCAGTCTATGTATTCTTGGCTCAATGCAATGAGCTCTGTCAGACCAGCCGTCGTGCCGCAGTCTATGTATTCTTGGCTCAGTGCACTGAGCTCTGTCAGACCAGCCGTCATGCCGCAGTCTATGTATTCTTGGCTCAGTGCACTGAGCTCTGTCAGACCAGCCGTCGTGCCGCAGTCTGGGTATTCTTGGCTCAGTGCAATGAGCTCTGTCAGACCAGCCGTCGTGCCGCAGTCTATGTATTCTTGGCTCAGTGCAATGAGCTCTGTCAGACCAGCCGTCGTGCCGCAGTCTGGGTATTCTTGGCTCAGTGCAATGAGCTCTGTCAGACCAGCCGTCGTGCCGCAGTCTATGTATTCTTGGCTCAGTGCAATGAGCTCTGTCAGACCAGCCGTCGTGCCGCAGTCTATGTATTCTTGGCTCAGTGCACTGAGCTCTGTCAGACCAGCCGTCGTGCCGCAGTCTATGTATTCTTGGCTGAGTGCACTGAGCTCTGTCATACCAGCCGTCGTGCCGCAGTCTAGGTATTCTTGGCTCAGTGCACTGAGCTCTGTCAGACCAGCCGTCGTGCCGCAGTCTAGGTATTCTTGGCTGAGTGCACTGAGCTCTGTCAGACCAGCCGTCGTGCCGCAGTCTAGGTATTCTTGGCTCAGTGCACTAACCTCTGTCAGACCAGCCGTCGTGCCGCAGTCTATGTATGCTTGGCTCAGTGCACTGAGCTCTGTCAGACCAGCCGTCTTGCCGCAGTCTAGGTATTCTTGGCTCAGTGCACTGAGCTCTGTCAGACCAGCCGTCGTGCCGCAGTCTAGGTATTCTTGGCTCAGTGCAATGAGCTCTGTCAGACCAGCCGTCGGGCCGCAGTCTATGTATGCTTGGCTCAGTGCACTGAGCTCTGTCAGACCAGCCGTCGTCCCGCAGTCTATGTATTCTTGGCTCAGTGCACTGAGCTCTGTCAGACCAGCCGTCGTGCCGCAGTCTAGGTATTCTTGGCTCAGTGCACTGAGCTCTGTCAGACCAGCCGTCGTGCCGCAGTCTATGTATTCTTGGCTCAGTGCACTGAGCTCTGTCAGACCAGCCGTCGTGCCGCAGTCTAGGTATTCTTGGCTCAGTGCAATGAGCTCTGTCAGACCAGCCGTCGTGCCGCAGTCTATGTATGCTTGGCTCAGTGCACTGAGCTCTGTCAGACCAGCCGTCATGCCGCAGTCTAGGTATTCTTGGCTCAGTGCACTGAGCTCTGTCAGACCAGCCGTCGTGCCGCAGTCTATGTATTCTTGGCTCAGTGCACTGAGCTCTGTCAGACCAGCCGTCGTGCCGCAGTCTATGTATTCTTGGCTCAGTGCACTGAGCTCTGTCAGACCAGCCGTCATGCCGCAGTCTAGATATTCTTGGCTCAGTGCACTGAGCTCTGTCAGACCAGCCGTCGTGCCGCAGTCTGGGTATTCTTGGCTCAGTGCACTGAGCTCTGTCAGACCAGCCGTCTTGCCGCAGTCTAGGTATTCGTGGCTCAGTGCAATGAGCTCTGTCAGACCAGCCGTCGTGCCGCAGTCTATGTATGCTTGGCTCAGTGCACTGAGCTCTGTCAGACCAGCCGTCATGCCGCAGTCTAGGTATTCTTGGCTCAGTGCACTGAGCTCTGTCAGACCAGCCGTCTTGCCGCAGTCTAGGTGTTCGTGGCTCAGTGCAATGAGCTCTGTCAGACCAGCCGTCATGCCGCAGTCTAGGTATTCTTGGCTCAGTGCACTGAGCTCTGTCAGACCAGCCGTCGTGCCGCAGTCTGGGTATTCTTGGCTCAGTGCACTAAGCTCTGTCAGACCAGCCGTCTTGCCGCAGTCTAGGTATTCGTGGCTCTGTGCAATGAGCTGTCAGACCAGCCGTCGGGCCGCAGTCTGGGTATTCTTGGCTCAGTGCACTGAGCTCTGTCAGACCAGCCGTCTTGCCGCAGTCTAGGTATTCTTGGCTCAGTGCAATGAGCTCTGTCAGACCAGCCGTCGTGCCGCAGTCTATGTATGCTTGGCTCAGTGCACTGAGCTCTGTCAGACCAGCCGTCGTGCCGCAGTCTATGTATTCTTGGCTCAGTGCACTGAGCTCTGTCAGACCAGCCGTCGTGCCGCAGTCTGGGTATTCTTGGCTCAGTGCACTGAGCTCTGTCAGACCAGCCGTCTTGCCGCAGTCTAGGTATTCGTGGCTCAGTGCAATGAGCTCTGTGAGACCAGCCGTCGTGCCGCAGTCTATGTATTCTTGGCTCAGTGCACTGAGCTCTGTCAGACCAGCCGTCGTGCCGCAGTCTAGGTATTCTTGGCTCAGTGCACTGAGCTCTGTCAGACCAGCCGTCGTGCCGCAGTCTAGGTATTCTTGGCTCAGTACACTGAGCTCTGTCAGACCAGCCGTCGTGCCGCAGTCTAGGTATTCTTGGCTCAGTGCACTGAGCTCTGTCAGACCAGCCGTCGTGCCGCAGTCTAGGTATTCTTGGCTCAGTGCACTAACCTCTGTCAGACCAGCCGTCGTGCCGCAGTCTATGTATGCTTGGCTCAGTGCACTGAGCTCTGTCAGACCAGCCGTCGTGCCACAGTCTAGGTATTCTTGGCTCAGTGCACTGAGCTCTGTCAGACCAGCCGTCGTGCCGCAGTCTATGTATCCTTGGCTCAGTGCACTGAGCTCTGTCAGACCAGCCGTCGTGCCGCAGTCTAGGTATTCGTGGCTCAGTGCAATGAGCTCTGTCAGACCAGCCGTCGTGCCGCAGTCTAGGTATTCTTGGCTCAGTGCACTGAGCTCTGTCAGACCAGCCGTCGTGCCGCAGTCTAGGTATTCTTGGCTCAGTGCACTGAGCTCTGTCAGACCAGCCGTCGTGCCGCAGTCTAGGTATTCTTGGCTCAGTGCACTGAGCTCTGTCAGACCAGCCGTCGTGCCGCAGTCTAGGTATTCTTGGCTCAGTGCACTGAGCTCTGTCAGACCAGCCGTCGTGCCGCAGTCTAGGTATTCTTGGCTCAGTGCACTAACCTCTGTCAGACCAGCCGTCGTGCCGCAGTCTATGTATCCTTGGCTCAGTGCACTGAGCTCTGTCAGACGAGCCGTCGTGCCGCAGTCTGGGTATTCTTGGCTCAGTGCAATGAGCTCTGTCAGACCAGCCGTCGTGCCGCAGTCTATGTATTCTTGGCTCAGTGCACTGAGCTCTGTCAGACCAGCCGTCGTCCCGCAGTCTATGTATTCTTGGCTCAGTGGACTGAGCTCTGTCAGACCAGCCGTCGTGCCGCAGTCTAGGTATTCTTGGCTCAGTGCACTGAGCTCTGTCAGACCAGCCGTCGTGCCGCAGTCTGGGTATTCTTGGCTCAGTGCAATGAGCTCTGTCAGACCAGCCGTCGTGCCGCAGTCTATGTATTCTTGGCTCAGTGCAATGAGCTCTGTCAGACCAGCCGTCGTGCCGCAGTCTGGGTATTCTTGGCTCAGTGCAATGAGCTCTGTCAGACCAGCCGTCGTGCCGCAGTCTATGTATTCTTGGCTCAATGCAATGAGCTCTGTCAGACCAGCCGTCGTGCCGCAGTCTATGTATTCTTGGCTCAGTGCACTGAGCTCTGTCAGACCAGCCGTCGTGCCGCAGTCTAGGTATTCTTGGCTCAGTGCACTGAGCTCTGTCAGACCAGCCGTCGTGCCGCAGTCTAGGTATGCTTGGCTCAGTGCACTGAGCTCTGTCAGACCAGCCGTCGTGCCGCAGTCTATGTATTCTTGGCTGAGTGCACTAACCTCTGTCAGACCAGCCGTCGTGCCGCAGTCTATGTATCCTTGGCTCAGTGCAATGAGCTCTGTCAGACCAGCCGTCGTGCCGCAGTCTGGGTATTCTTGGCTAAGTGCACTAACCTCTGTCAGACCAGCCGTCGTGCCGCAGTCTATGTATTCTTGGCTCAGTGCAATGAGCTCTGTCAGACCAGCCGTCGTGCCGCAGTCTATGTATTCTTGGCTCAGTGCACTGAGCTCTGTCAGACCAGCCGTCGTGCCGCAGTCTATGTATTCTTGGCTCAGTGCACTGAGCTCTGTCAGACCAGCCGTCGTGCCGCAGTCTATGTATTCTTGGCTGAGTGCACTGAGCTCTGTCATACCAGCCGTCGTGCCGCAGTCTAGTTATTCTTGGCTGAGTGCACTGAGCTCTGTCAGACCAGCCGTCGTGCCGCAGTCTAGGTATTCTTGGCTCAGTGCACTAACCTCTGTCAGACCAGCCGTCTTGCCGCAGTCTATGTATGCTTGGCTCAGTGCACTGAGCTCTGTCAGACCAGCCGTCTTGCCGCAGTCTAGGTATTCTTGGCTCAGTGCACTGAGCTCTGTCAGACCAGCCGTCGTGCCGCAGTCTAGGTATTCTTGGCTCAGTGCAATGAGCTCTGTCAGACCAGCCGTCGGGCCGCAGTCTATGTATGCTTGGCTCAGTGCACTGAGCTCTGTCAGACCAGCCGTCGTCCCGCAGTCTATGTATTCTTGGCTCAGTGCACTGAGCTCTGTCAGACCAGCCGTCGTGCCGCAGTCTAGGTATTCTTGGCTCAGTGCACTGAGCTCTGTCAGACCAGCCGTCGTGCCGCAGTCTAGGTATTCTTGGCTCAGTGCACTGAGCTCTGTCAGACCAGCCGTCGTGCCGCAGTCTGGGTATTCTTGGCTCAGTGCAATGAGCTCTGTCAGACCAGCCGTCGTGCCGCAGTCTATGTATGCTTGGCTCAGTGCACTGAGCTCTGTCAGACCAGCCGTCGTGCCGCAGTCTATGTATTCTTGGCTGAGTGCACTAACCTCTGTCAGACCAGCCGTCGTGCCGCAGTCTATGTATCCTTGGCTCAGTGCAATGAGCTCTGTCAGACCAGCCGTCTTGCCGCAGTCTAGGTATTCTTGGCTCAGTGCAATGAGCTCTGTCAGACCAGCCGTCGTGCCGCAGTCTATGTATGCTTAGCTCAGTGCACTGAGCTCTGTCAGACCAGCCGTCATGCCGCAGTCTAGGTATTCTTGGCTCAGTGCACTGAGCTCTGTCAGACCAGCCGTCGTCCCGCAGTCTGGGTATTCTTGGCTCAGTGCACTGAGCTCTGTCAGACCAGCCGTCTTGCCGCAGTCTAGGTATTCGTGGCTCAGTGCAATGAGCTCTGTCAGACCAGCCGTCGTGCCGCAGTCTAGGTATTCTTGGCTCAGTGCACTGAGCTCTGTCAGACCAGCCGTCGTGCCGCAGTCTAGGTATTCTTGGCTCAGTGCACTGAGCTCTGTCAGACCAGCCGTCGTGCCGCAGTCTATGTATCCTTGGCTCAGTGCAATGAGCTCTGTCAGACCAGCCGTCTTGCCGCAGTCTAGGTATTCTTGGCTCAGTGCAATGAGCTCTGTCAGACCAGCCGTCGTGCCGCAGTCTATGTATGCTTGGCTCAGTGCACTGAGCTCTGTCAGACCAGCCGTCATGCCGCAGTCTAGGTATTCTTGGCTCAGTGCACTGAGCTCTGTCAGACCAGCCGTCGTGCCGCAGTCTATGTATTCTTGGCTCAGTGCACTGAGCTCTGTCAGACCAGCCGTCGTGCCGCAGTCTATGTATTCTTGGCTCAGTGCACTGAGCTCTGTCAGACCAGCCGTCTTGCCGCAGTCTAGGTGTTCGTGGCTCAGTGCAATGAGCTCTGTCAGACCAGCCGTCATGCCGCAGTCTAGATATTCTTGGCTCAGTGCACTGAGCTCTGTCAGACCAGCCGTCGTGCCGCAGTCTGGGTATTCTTGGCTCAGTGCACTGAGCTCTGTCAGACCAGCCGTCTTGCCGCAGTCTAGGTATTCGTGGCTCAGTGCAATGAGCTCTGTCAGACCAGCCGTCGTGCCGCAGTCTATGTATGCTTGGCTCAGTGCACTGAGCTCTGTCAGACCAGCCGTCATGCCGCAGTCTAGGTATTCTTGGCTCAGTGCACTGAGCTCTGTCAGACCAGCCGTCGTGCCGCAGTCTATGTATTCTTGGCTCAGTGCACTGAGCTCTGTCAGACCAGCCGTCGTGCCGCAGTCTATGTATTCTTGGCTCAGTGCACTGAGCTCTGTCAGACCAGCCGTCTTGCCGCAGTCTAGGTGTTCGTGGCTCAGTGCAATGAGCTCTGTCAGACCAGCCGTCATGCCGCAGTCTAGGTATTCTTGGCTCAGTGCACTGAGCTCTGTCAGACCAGCCGTCGTGCCGCAGTCTGGGTATTCTTGGCTCAGTGCACTAAGCTCTGTCAGACCAGCCGTCTTGCCGCAGTCTAGGTATTCGTGGCTCAGTGCAATGAGCTGTCAGACCAGCCGTCGGGCCGCAGTCTGGGTATTCTTGGCTCAGTGCACTGAGCTCTGTCAGACCAGCCGTCTTGCCGCAGTCTAGGTATTCTTGGCTCAGTGCAATGAGCTCTGTCAGACCAGCCGTCGTGCCGCAGTCTATGTATGCTTGGCTCAGTGCACTGAGCTCTGTCAGACCAGCCGTCATGCCGCAGTCTATGTATTCTTGGCTCAGTGCACTGAGCTCTGTCAGACCAGCCGTCGTGCCGCAGTCTGGGTATTCTTGGCTCAGTGCACTGAGCTCTGTCAGACCAGCCGTCTTGCCGCAGTCTAGGTATTCGTGGCTCAGTGCAATGAGCTCTGTGAGACCAGCCGTCGTGCCGCAGTCTATGTATTCTTGGCTCAGTGCACTGAGCTCTGTCAGACCAGCCGTCGTGCCGCAGTCTAGGTATTCTTGGCTCAGTGCACTGAGCTCTGTCAGACCAGCCGTCGTGCCGCAGTCTAGGTATTCTTGGCTCAGTACACTGAGCTCTGTCAGACCAGCCGTCGTGCCGCAGTCTAGGTATTCTTGGCTCAGTGCACTGAGCTCTGTCAGACCAGCCGTCGTGCCGCAGTCTAGGTATTCTTGGCTCAGTGCACTAACCTCTGTCAGACCAGCCGTCGTGCCGCAGTCTATGTATGCTTGGCTCAGTGCACTGAGCTCTGTCAGACCAGCCGTCGTGCCACAGTCTAGGTATTCTTGGCTCAGTGCACTGAGCTCTGTCAGACCAGCCGTCGTGCCGCAGTCTATGTATCCTTGGCTCAGTGCACTGAGCTCTGTCAGACCAGCCGTCGTGCCGCAGTCTAGGTATTCGTGGCTCAGTGCAATGAGCTCTGTGAGACCAGCCGTCGTGCCGCAGTCTAGGTATTCTTGGCTCAGTGCACTGAGCTCTGTCAGACCAGCCGTCGTGCCGCAGTCTGGGTATTCTTGGCTCAGTGCACTGAGCTCTGTCAGACCAGCCGTCGTGCCGCAGTCTAGGTATTCTTGGCTCAGTGCACTGAGCTCTGTCAGACCAGCCGTCGTGCCGCAGTCTAGGTATTCTTGGCTCAGTGCACTGAGCTCTGTCAGACCAGCCGTCGTGCCGCAGTCTAGGTATTCTTGGCTCAGTGCACTAACCTCTGTCAGACCAGCCGTCGTGCCGCAGTCTATGTATCCTTGGCTCAGTGCACTGAGCTCTGTCAGACGAGCCGTCGTGCCGCAGTCTGGGTATTCTTGGCTCAGTGCAATGAGCTCTGTCAGACCAGCCGTCGTGCCGCAGTCTATGTATTCTTGGCTCAGTGCACTGAGCTCTGTCAGACCAGCCGTCGTCCCGCAGTCTATGTATTCTTGGCTCAGTGGACTGAGCTCTGTCAGACCAGCCGTCGTGCCGCAGTCTAGGTATTCTTGGCTCAGTGCACTGAGCTCTGTCAGACCAGCCGTCGTGCCGCAGTCTGGGTATTCTTGGCTCAGTGCAATGAGCTCTGTCAGACCAGCCGTCGTGCCGCAGTCTATGTATTCTTGGCTCAGTGCAATGAGCTCTGTCAGACCAGCCGTCGTGCCGCAGTCTGGGTATTCTTGGCTCAGTGCAATGAGCTCTGTCAGACCAGCCGTCGTGCCGCAGTCTATGTATTCTTGGCTCAATGCAATGAGCTCTGTCAGACCAGCCGTCGTGCCGCAGTCTATGTATTCTTGGCTCAGTGCACTGAGCTCTGTCAGACCAGCCGTCGTGCCGCAGTCTAGGTATTCTTGGCTCAGTGCACTGAGCTCTGTCAGACCAGCCGTCGTGCCGCAGTCTAGGTATGCTTGGCTCAGTGCACTGAGCTCTGTCAGACCAGCCGTCGTGCCGCAGTCTATGTATTCTTGGGTGAGTGCACTAACCTCTGTCAGACCAGCCGTCGTGCCGCAGTCTATGTATCCTTGGCTCAGTGCAATGAGCTCTGTCAGACCAGCCGTCGTGCCGCAGTCTGGGTATTCTTGGCTAAGTGCACTAACCTCTGTCAGACCAGCCGTCGTGCCGCAGTCTATGTATTCTTGGCTCAGTGCAATGAGCTCTGTCAGACCAGCCGTCGTGCCGCAGTCTATGTATTCTTGGCTCAGTGCACTGAGCTCTGTCAGACCAGCCGTCGTGCCGCAGTCTAGGTATTCTTGGCTCAGTGCACTGAGCTCTGTCAGACCAGCCGTCGTGCCGCAGTCTGGGTATTCTTGGCTCAGTGCACTGAGCTCTGTCAGACCAGCCGTCGTGCCGCAGTCTAGGTATGCTTGGCTCAGTGCACTGAGCTCTGTCAGACCAGCCGTCGTGCCGCAGTCTATGTATTCTTGGCTGAGTGCACTAACCTCTGTCAGACCAGCCGTCGTGCCGCAGTCTATGTATCCTTGGCTCAGTGCAATGAGCTCTGTCAGACCAGCCGTCTTGCCGCAGTCTATGTATTCTTGGCTCAATGCAATGAGCTCTGTCAGACCAGCCGTCGTGCCGCCGTCTATGTATGCTTGGCTCAGTGCACTGAGCTCTGTCAGACCAGCCGTCATGCCGCAGTCTAGGTATTCTTGGCTCAGTGCACTGAGCTCTGTCAGACCAGCCGTCGTGCCGCAGTCTGGGTATTCTTGGCTCAGTGCACTGAGCTCTGTCAGACCAGCCGTCTTGCCGCAGTCTAGGTATTCGTGGCTCAGTGCAATGAGCTCTGTCAGACCAGCCGTCGTGCCGCAGTCTAGGTATTCTTGGCTCAGTGCACTGAGCTCTGTCAGACCAGCCGTCGTGCCGCAGTCTAGGTATTCTTGGTTCAGTGCACTAACCTCTGTCAGACCAGCCGTCGTGCCGCAGTCTAGGTATTCTTGGTTCAGTGCACTAACCTCTGTCAGACCAGCCGTCGTGCCGCAGTCTATGTATTCTTGGCTCAGTGCACTGAGCTCTGTCAGACCAGCCGTCGTGCCGCAGTCTATGTATTCTTGGCTCAGTGCACTGAGCTCTGTCAGACCAGCCGTCTTGCCGCAGTCTAGGTGTTCGTGGCTCAGTGCAATGAGCTCTGTCAGACCAGCCGTCATGCCGCAGTCTAGGTATTCTTGGCTCAGTGCACTGAGCTCTGTCAGACCAGCCGTCGTGCCGCAGTCTGGGTATTCTTGGCTCAGTGCACTGAGCTCTGTCAGACCAGCCGTCTTGCCGCAGTCTAAGTATTCGTGGCTCAGTGCAATGAGCTGTCAGACCAGCCGTCGTGCCGCAGTCTGGGTATGCTTGGCTCAGTGCACTGAGCTCTGTCAGACCAGCCGTCGTGCCGCAGTCTAGGTATTCTTGGCTCAGTGCAATGAGCTCTGTCAGACCAGCCGTCGTGCCGCAGTCTATGTATGCTTGGCTCAGTGCACTGAGCTCTGTCAGACCAGCCGTCATGCCGCAGTCTATGTATTCTTGGCTCAGTGCACTGAGCTCTGTCAGACCAGCCGTCGTGCCGCAGTCTGGGTATTCTTGGCTCAGTGCACTGAGCTCTGTCAGACCAGCCGTCTTGCCGCAGTCTAGGTATTCGTGGCTCAGTGCAATGAGCTCTGTGAGACCAGCCGTCGTGCCGCAGTCTAGGTATTCTTGGCTCAGTGCACTGAGCTCTGTCAGACCAGCCGTCGTGCCGCAGTCTAGGTATTCTTGGCTCAGTGCACTGAGCTCTGTCAGACCAGCCGTCGTGCCGCAGTCTAGGTATTTTTGGCTCAGTGCACTGAGCTCTGTCAGACCAGCCGTCGTGCCGCAGTCTAGGTATTCTTGGCTCTGTGCACTGAGCTCTGTCAGACCAGCCGTCGTGCCGCAGTCTAGGTATTCTTGGCTCAGTGCACTAACCTCTGTCCGACCAGCCGTCGTGCCGCAGTCTATGTATGCTTGGCTCAGTGCACTGAGCTCTGTCAGACCAGCCGTCGTGCTGCAGTCTAGGTATTCTTGGCTCAGTGCACTGAGCTCTGTCAGACCAGCCGTCGTGCCGCAGTCTAGGTATTCTTGGCTCAGTGCACTGAGCTCTGTCAGACCAGCCGTCGTGCCGCAGTCTAGGTATTCTTGGCTCAGTGCACTGAGCTCTGTCAGACCAGCCGTCGTGCCGCAGTCTAGGTATTCTTGGCTCAGTGCACTGAGCTCTGTCAGACCAGCCGTCGTGCCGCAGTCTAGGTATTCTTGGCTCAGTGCACTAACCTCTGTCAGACCAGCCGTCGTGCCGCAGTCTATGTATCCTTGGCTCAGTGCACTGAGCTCTGTCAGACCAGCCGTCGTGCCGCAGTCTGGGTATTCTTGGCTCAGTGCAATGAGCTCTGTCAGACCAGCCGTCGTGCCGCAGTCTATGTATTCTTGGCTCAGTGCACTGAGCTCTGTCAGACCAGCCGTCGTCCCGCAGTCTATGTATTCTTGGCTCAGTGGACTGAGCTCTGTCAGACCAGCCGTCGTGCCGCAGTCTAGGTATTCTTGGCTCAGTGCACTGAGCTCTGTCAGACCAGCCGTCGTGCCGCAGTCTGGGTATTCTTGGCTCAGTGCAATGAGCTCTGTCAGACCAGCCGTCGTGCCGCAGTCTATGTATTCTTGGCTCAGTGCAATGAGCTCTGTCAGACCAGCCGTCGTGCCGCAGTCTGGGTGTTCTTGGCTCAGTGCAATGAGCTCTGTGAGACCAGCCGTCGTGCCGCAGTCTATGTATTCTTGGCTCAGTGGACTGAGCTCTGTCAGACCAGCCGTCGTGCCGCAGTCTGGGTGTTCTTGGCTCAGTGCAATGAGCTCTGTCAGACCAGCCGTCGTGCCGCAGTCTAGGTATTCTTGGCTCAGTGCACTGAGCTCTGTCAGACCAGCCGTCGTGCCGCAGTCTGGGTATTCTTGGCTCAGTGCAATGAGCTCTGTCAGACCAGCCGTCGTGCCGCAGTCTAGGTATTCTTGGCTCAATGCAATGAGCTCTGTCAGACCAGCCGTCGTGCCGCAGTCTATGTATTCTTGGCTCAGTGCACTGAGCTCTGTCAGACCAGCCGTCGTGCCGCAGTCTAGGTATTCTTGGCTCAGTGCACTGAGCTCTGTCAGACCAGCCGTCGTGCCGCAGTCTAGGTATGCTTGGCTCAGTGCACTGAGCTCTGTCAGACCAGCCGTCGTGCCGCAGTCTACGTATTCTTGGCTCAGTGCACTGAGCTCTGTCAGACCAGCCGTCGTGCCGCAGTCTAGGTATTCTTGGCTCAGTGCACTGAGCTCTGTCAGACCAGCCGTCGTGCCGCAGTCTAGGTATTCTTGGCTCAGTGCACTGAGCTCTGTCAGACCAGCCGTCGTGCCGCAGTCTATGTATTCTTGGCTGAGTGCACTAACCTCTGTCTGACCAGCCGTCGTGCCGCAGTCTATGTATCCTTGGCTCAGTGCAATGAGCTCTGTCAGACCAGCCGTCGTGCCGCAGTCTATGTATCCTTGGCTCAGGGCACTGAGCTCTGTCAGACCAGCCGTCGTGCCGCAGTCTATGTATTCCTGGCTCAGTGCACTGAGCTCTGTCAGACCAGCCGTCGTGCCGCAGTCTAGGTATTCTTGGCTCAGTGCACTGAGCTCTGTCAGACCAGCCGTCGTGCCGCAGTCTGGGTATTCTTGGCTCAGTGCACTGAGCTCTGTCAGACCAGCCGTCGTGCCGCAGTCTATGTATTCTTGGCTCAGTGCACTGAGCTCTGTCAGACCAGCCGTCGTGCCGCAGTCTAGGTATTCTTGGCTCAGTGCACTGAGCTCTGTCAGACCAGCCGTCGTGCCGCAGTCTGGGTATTCTTGGCTCAGTGCACTGAGCTCTGTCAGACCAGCCGTCGTGCCGCAGTCTAGGTATGCTTGGCTCAGTGCACTGAGCTCTGTCAGACCAGCCGTCGTGCCGCAGTCTATGTATTCTTGGCTGAGTGCACTAACCTCTGTCAGACCAGCCGTCGTGCCGCAGTCTATGTATCCTTGGCTCAGTGCAATGAGCTCTGTCAGACCAGCCGTCTTGCCGCAGTCTATGTATTCTTGGCTCAATGCAATGAGCTCTGTCAGACCAGCCGTCGTGCCGCAGTCTATGTATGCTTGGCTCAGTGCACTGAGCTCTGTCAGACCAGCCGTCATGCCGCAGTCTAGGTATTCTTGGCTCAGTGCACTGAGCTCTGTCAGACCAGCCGTCGTGCCGCAGTCTGGGTATTCTTGGCTCAGTGCACTGAGCTCTGTCAGACCAGCCGTCTTGCCGCAGTCTAGGTATTCGTGGCTCAGTGCAATGAGCTCTGTCAGACCAGCCGTCGGGCCGCAGTCTAGGTATTCTTGGCTCAGTGCACTGAGCTCTGTCAGACCAGCCGTCGTGCCGCAGTCTAGGTATTCTTGGTTCAGTGCACTAACCTCTGTCAGACCAGCCGTCGTGCCGCAGTCTAGGTATTCTTGGTTCAGTGCACTAACCTCTGTCAGACCAGCCGTCTTGCCGCAGTCTATGTATTCTTGGCTCAGTGCAATGAGCTCTGTCAGACCAGCCGTCTTGCCGCAGTCTAGGTATTCTTGGCTCAGTGCAATGAGCTCTGTCAGACCAGCCGTCGTGCCGCAGTCTATGTATGCTTGGCTCAGTGCACTGAGCTCTGTCAGACCAGCAGTCATGCCGCAGTCTAGGTATTCTTGGCTCAGTGCACTGAGCTCTGTCAGACCAGCCGTCGTGCCGCAGTCTGGGTATTCTTGGCTGAGTGCACTGAGCTCTGTCAGACCAGCCGTCTTGCCGCAGTCTAGGTATTCGTGGCTCAGTGCAATGAGCTCTGTCAGACCAGCCGTCATGCCGCAGTCTAGGTATTCTTGGCTCAGTGCACTGAGCTCTGTCAGACCAGCCGTCGTGCCGCAGTCTGGGTATTCTTGGCTCAGTGCACTGAGCTCTGTCAGACCAGCCGTCTTGCCGCAGTCTAGGTATTCGTGGCTCAGTGCAATGAGCTCTGTCAGACCAGCCGTCATGCCGCAGTCTAGGTATTCTTGGCTCAGTGCACTGAGCTCTGTCAGACCAGCCGTCGTGCCGCAGTCTGGGTATTCTTGGCTCAGTGCACTGAGCTCTGTCAGACCAGCCGTCGTGCCGCAGTCTGGGTATTCTTGGCTCAGTGCAGAGCTCTGTCAGACCAGCCGTCATGCCGCAGTCTAGGTATTCTTGGCTCAGTGCACTGAGCTCTGTCAGACCAGCCGTCGTGCCGCAGTCTAGGTATTCTTGGCTCAGTGCAATGAGCTCTGTCAGACCAGCCGTCGTGCCGCAGTCTGGGTATTCTTGGCTCAGTGCACTGAGCTCTGTCAGACCAGCCGTCATGCCGCAGTCTAGGTATTCTTGGCTCAGTGCACTGAGCTCTGTCAGACCAGCCGTCGTGCCGCAGTCTAGGTATTCGTGGCTCAGTGCAATGAGCTGTCAGACCAGCCGTCGTGCCGCAGTCTGGGTATTCTTGGCTCAGTGCACTGAGCTCTGTCAGACCAGCCGTCTTGCCGCAGTCTAGGTATTCTTGGCTCAGTGCAATGAGCTCTGTCAGACCAGCCGTCGTGCCGCAGTCTATGTATGCTTGGCTCAGTGCACTGAGCTCTGTCAGACCAGCCGTCATGCCGCAGTCTATGTATTCTTGGCTCAGTGCACTGAGCTCTGTCAGACCAGCCGTCGTGCCGCAGTCTGGGTATTCTTGGCTCAGTGCACTGAGCTCTGTCAGACCAGCCGTCTTGCCGCAGTCTAGGTATTCGTGGCTCAGTGCACTGAGCTCTGTCAGACCAGCCGTCTTGCCGCAGTCTAGGTATTCTTGGCTCAGTGCACTGAGCTCTGTCAGACCAGCCGTCGTGCCGCAGTCTAGGTATTCTTGGCTCAGTGCACTGAGCTCTGTCAGACCAGCCGTCGTGCCGCAGTCTAGGTATTCTTGGCTCAGTGCACTGAGCTCTGTCAGACCAGCCGTCGTGCCGCAGTCTAGGTATTCTTGGCTCAGTGCACTGAGCTCTGTCAGACCAGCCGTCGTGCCGCAGTCTAGGTATTCTTGGCTCAGTGCACTGAGCTCTGTCAGACCAGCCGTCGTGCCGCAGTCTAGGTATTCTTGGCTCAGTGCACTGAGCTCTGTCAGACCAGCCGTCGTGCCGCAGTCTAGGTATTCTTGGCTGAGTGCACTGAGCTCTGTCAGACCAGCCGTCGTGCCGCAGTCTAGGTATCCTTGGCTCAGTGCAATGAGCTCTGTCAGACCAGCCGTCTTGCCGCAGTCTAGGTATTCTTGGCTCAGTGCAATGAGCTCTGTCAGACCAGCCGTCGTGCCGCAGTCTATGTATGCTTGGCTCAGTGCACTGAGCTCTGTCAGACCAGCCGTCATGCCGCAGTCTAGGTATTCTTGGCTCAGTGCACTGAGCTCTGTCAGACCAGCCGTCTTGCCGCAGTCTAGGTATTCGTGGCTCAGTGCAATGAGCTCTGTCAGACCAGCCGTCATGCCGCAGTCTATGTATTCTTGGCTCAGTGCACTGAGCTCTGTCAGACCAGCCGTCGTGCCGCAGTCTGGGTATTCTTGGCTCAGTGCACTGAGCTCTGTCAGACCAGCCGTCTTGCCGCAGTCTAGGTATTCGTGGCTCAGTGCAATGAGCTCTGTCAGACCAGCCGTCGTGCCGCAGTCTGGGTATTCTTGGCTCAGTGCACTGAGCTCTGTCAGACCAGCCGTCTTGCCGCAGTCTGGGTATTCTTGGCTCAGTGCAATGAGCTCTGTCAGACCAGCCGTCGTGCCGCAGTCTATGTATTCTTGGCTCAGTGCACTGAGCTCTGTCAGACCAGCCGTCATGCCGCAGTCTATGTATTCTTGGCTCAGTGCACTGAGCTCTGTCAGACCAGCCGTCGTGCCGCAGTCTGGGTATTCTTGGCTCAGTGCACTGAGCTCTGTCAGACCAGCCGTCTTCCCGCAGTCTAGGTATTCGTGGCTCAGTGCAATGAGCTCTGTGAGACCAGCCGTCGTGCCGCAGTCTATGTATGCTTGGCTCAGTGCACTGAGCTCTGTCAGACCAGCCGTCGTGCCGCAGTCTAGGTATTCTTGGCTCAGTGCACTGAGCTCTGTCAGACCAGCCGTCGTGCCGCAGTCCAGGTATTCTTGGCTCAGTGCACTGAGCTCTGTCAGACCAGCCGTCGTGCCGCAGTCTGGGTATTCTTGGCTCAGTGCACTGAGCTCTGTCAGACCAGCCGTCTTGCCGCAGTCTAGGTATTCGTGGCTCAGTGCAATGAGCTCTGTGAGACCAGCCGTCGTGCCGCAGTCTATGTATGCTTGGCTCAGTGCACTGAGCTCTGTCAGACCAGCCGTCGTGCCGCAGTCTAGGTATTCTTGGCTCAGTGCACTGAGCTCTGTCAGACCAGCCGTCGTGCCGCAGTCCAGGTATTCTTGGCTCAGTGCACTGAGCTCTGTCAGACCAGCCGTCGTGCCGCAGTCCAGGTATTCTTGGCTCAGTGCACTGAGCTCTGTCAGACCAGCCGTCTTGCCGCAGTCTAGGTATTCTTGGCTCAGTGCACTGAGCTCTGTCAGACCAGCCGTCGTGCCGCAGTCTATGTATGCTTGGCTCAGTGCACTGAGCTCTGTCAGACCAGCCGTCTTGCCGCAGTCTAGGTATTCGTGGCTCAGTGCAATGAGCTCTGTCAGACCAGCCGTCGTGCCGCAGTCTATGTATTCTTGGCTCAGTGCACTGAGCTCTGTCAGACCAGCCGTCGTGCAGGAGTCTATGTATCCTTGGCTCAGTGCACTGAGCTCTGTCAGACCAGCCGTCGTGCCGCAGTCTATGTATTCTTGGCTCAGTGCACTGAGCTCTGTCAGACCAGCCGTCGTGCAGGAGTCTATGTATCCTTGGCTCAGTGCACTGAGCTCTGTCAGACCAGCCGTCGTGCCGCAGTCTATGTATTCTTGGCTCAGTGCACTGAGCTCTGTCAGACCAGCCGTCGTGCCGCAGTCTAGGTATTCGTGGCTCAGTGCACTGAGCTCTGTCAGACCAGCCGTCGTGCCGCAGTCTGGGTATTCGTGGCTCAGTGCACTGAGCTCTGTCAGACCAGCCGTCGTGCCGCAGTCTATGTATCCTTGGCTCAGTGCACTGAGCTCTGTCAGACCAGCCGTCGTGCCGCAGTCTATGTATCCTTGGCTCAGTGCACTGAGCTCTGTCAGACCAGCCGTCATGCCGCAGTCTATGTATCCTTGGCTCAGTGCACTGAGCTCTGTCAGACCAGCCGTCGTGCCGCAGTCTGGGTATTCGTGGCTCAGTGCACTGAGCTCTGTCAGACCAGCCGTCGTGCCGCAGTCTAGGTATTCTTGGCTCAGTGCACTGAGCTCTGTCAGACCAGCCGTCGTGCCGCAGTCTAGGTATTCTTGGCTCAGTGCACTGAGCTCTGTCAGACCAGCCGTCGTGCCGCAGTCTATGTATGCTTGGCTCAGTGCACTGAGCTCTGTCAGACCAGCCGTCGTGCCGCAGTCTAGGTATCCTTGGCTCAGTGCACTGAGCTCTGTCAGACCAGCCGTCGTGCCGCAGTCTAGGTATTCTTGGCTCAGTGCACTGAGCTCTGTCAGACCAGCCGTCATGCCGCTGTTCCTGGGTTCGCGCCCCGCTCTATGACTCCATGGTCGCGCAGGATAAAGATCTCATTTCCTTCTCCCCCTGAGATATATGGCTCTGTGCCACCCCTGATGTTTCCCATGCAGGTCATATTTCATATCATATCATCAGGTCAACATGTCTTTCTCAAACCAACCAACCAACACACCCTCCCGAACCCGGTATTCGGGGCTCCGGTGGTTTTATATGTGTCAGAAGGTCTAGCCTGCAAAGTGCCATGTAACAACTATCCCTCATCATATGCGCGGCCTTGTTTAACTCTGTGTAATGTTGACCTTTGGTCCCAGCCACGAATATAAAATGTTACTGAATCGTGTTACGTTTAAGCTGTCATTGTATTGTTTCATGTATTTGTTACTTTCAGTATACCGGGCGGAAATGTAGCTGGTCTCAGAAGAAGTTCCAGGCTATTTAGCGCGAGTAGTAGTTCAGTAAAGGTAATATTCTTTGTCTTTGTCACCTGAAATTTGCTGTGCTGCCTCTATATGTTTTGTGAGTGACCTTTATGATACGTATTATCAACAGAATATCGATATCATTTAAACTCATTGTTTCGTAATTGCGAAATGGTAAAATAGCACCGGTACAGCGTTCACATTGTATTGAATTTAGCATTAAAACTTAATTTTTTTTGTTTCTTTAAAACGTTATTTTCATTGCTTTGATGAATTTTGACATTCAGTTGTATTTCTCCGACGTCAATGGACGTTTATTGCGTTGCTCTTTTGCAGGAAAATAACAAAAGTCAGAGCCAAAAGAAGTTTTCAAGTCCGAAAGCGCCAGCCAAGAAATCCAAATGTAAGACGGCGAAGACTCAGCAGGAGATGAACGAGATGAACAAGGCCAATGACCTTGGCGGGGTCATGGAGCCCAAGGTCGCGCTGGCCGCCTCGGTCAGCGCGCAGGCGCTGCACGTGGCACAGATGCAGAAACAGTCGGCAGGTCGGTACCTTGTGGAGTGGAATCCATTTGTCTTGTCAATAAATATTTATCTCAACATCTTTTTATCTTATGAACGCTCTAGATAAATAACCAGTCAGAAGTCTCGTAACTTCTAATCCTGAATGTTTGATTATGTTGAACGTGTATGTAGGTAAGCTTATATGATATTACCTTTAAATAGCCCATTATTTTTTGTGGTTTTTTTTCACATTAATTATTGCCTGGATAGCAAGCAGCACCCACTCTGGGTAATTAACTAGCATGGTGCCAGTGACGACAGTATAATAGGGAACTCAACTTAGTTAGTCTCTGTTAGTTATTCGTTATCCATGCGCGAAATGTAGCCCCGTGTTTTAACGCTGGCCCCAACATGCGCACCATGTTTAATTCAACCTCGCTTCATGGATGGTTAGATCATTTTTAAATGTGCTGATTGCCTACAGAGGGGCTGATTGCCCTGTTGCTGTATTGATGTGAATGTGTTGTTTGCCTACAGAGGGGCTGATGGCCCTGCTGCTGTATTGATGTGAATGTGTTGTTGGCCTACAGAGGGGCTGATGGCCCTGTTGCTGTATTGATGTGAATGTGTTGTTTGCCTACAGAGGGGCTGATGGCCCTGTTGCTGTATTGATGTGAATGTATTGTTTGCCTACAGAGGGGCCGTTGGCCCTGCTGCTGTATTGATGTGAATGTGTTGTTGGCCTACAGAGGGGCTGATGGCCTTGTTGCTGTATTGATGTGAATGTGTTGTTTGCCTACAGAGGGGCTGATGGCCTTATTGTTGTATTGATGTGAATGTGTTGTTTGCCTACAGAGGGGCTGATGGCCCTGTTGCTGTATTGATGTGAATGTGTTGTTTGCCTACAGAGGGGTCGTTGGCCCTGTTGCTGTATTGATGTGAATGTGTTGTTGGCCTACAGAGGGGCTGATGGCCTTGCTGTATTGATGTGAATGTGTTGTTTGCCTACAGAGGGGCTGATGGCCTTATTGCTGTATTGATGTGAATGTGTTGTTTGCCTACAGAGGGGCTGATGGTCCTGTTGCTGTATTGATGTGAATGTGTTGTTGGCCTACAGAGGGGCTGATGGCCCTGCTGCTGTATTGATGTGAATGTGTTGTTGGCCTACAGAGGGGCTGATGGCCCTGTTGCTGTATTGATGTGAATGTGTTGTTTGCCTACAGAGGGGCTGATGGCCCTGTTGCTGTATTGATGTGAATGTATTGTTTGCCTACAGAGGGGCCGTTGGCCCTGCTGCTGTATTGATGTGAATGTGTTGTTGGCCTACAGAGGGGCTGATGGCCTTGTTGCTGTATTGATGTGAATGTGTTGTTTGCCTGCAGAGGGGCTGATGGCCTTATTGTTGTATTGATGTGAATGTGTTGTTTGCCTACAGAGGGGCTGATGGCCCTGTTGCTGTATTGATGTGAATGTGTTGTTTGCCTACAGAGGGGTCGTTGGCCCTGTTGCTGTATTGATGTGAATGTGTTGTTGGCCTACAGAGGGGCTGATGGCCTTGCTGTATTGATGTGAATGTGTTGTTTGCCTACAGAGGGGCTGATGGCTTTATTGCTGTATTGATGTGAATGTGTTGTTTGCCTACAGAGGGGCTGATGGTCCTGTTGCTGTATTGATGTGAATGTGTTGTTGGCCTACAGAGGGGCTGATGGCCTTATTGCTGTATTGATGTGAATATGTTGTTGGCCTACAGAGGGGCTGATGGCCTTGTTGCTGTATTGATGTGAATGTGTTGTTTGCCTACAGAGGGGCTGATGGCCTTATTGCTGTATTGATGTGAATGTGTTGTTTGCCTACAGAGGGGCTGATGGCCTTATTGCTGTATTGATGTGAATGTGTTGTTGGCCTACAGAGGGGCTGATGGCCTAATTGCTGTATTGATGTGAATGTGTTGTTGGCCTACAGAGGGGCTGATGGCCTTGTTGCTGTATTGATGTGAATGTGTTGTTTGCCTACAGAGGGGCTGATGGCCTTATTGCTGTATTGATGTGAATGTGTTGTTTGCCTACAGAGGGGCTGATGGCCTTATTGCTGTATTGATGTGAATGTGTTGTTTGCCTACAGAGGGGCTGATGGCCTTGTTGCTGTATTGATGTGAATGTGTTGTTTGCCTACAGAGGGGCTGATGGCCTTATTGCTGTATTGATGTGAATGTGTTGTTTGCCTACAGAGGGGCTGATGGCCTTATTGCTGTATTGATGTGAATGTGTTGTTTGCCTACAGAGGGGCTGATGGCCTTATTGCTGTATTGATGTGAATATGTTGTTGGCCTACAGAGGGGCTGATGGCCTTATTGCTGTATTGATGTGAATGTGTTGTTTGCCTACAGAGGGGCTGATGGCCCTGTTGCTGTATTGATGTGAATGTGTTGTTTGCCTACAGAGGGGCTGATGGCCTTATTGCTGTATTGATGTGAATGTGTTGTTTGCCTACAGAGGGGCTGATGGCCCTGTTGCTGTATTGATGTGAATGTGTTGTTTGCCTACAGAGGGGCTGATGGCCCTGTTGCTGTATTGATGTGAATATGTTGTTGGCCTACAGAGGGGCTGATGGCCCTGTTGCTGTATTGATGTGAATGTGTTGTTTGCCTACAAAGGGGCTGATGGCCTTGTTGCTGTATTGATGTGAATGTGTTGTTGGCCTACAGAGGGGCTGATGGCCCTGTTGCTGTATTGATGTGAATGTGTTGTTGGCCTACAGAGGGGCTGATGGCCTTGTTGCTGTATTGATGTGAATGTGTTGTTTGCCTAGATAGGTGCTGCTGTCCCTGTGGCTGTATTGATGTGAATATGTATTTGGCCTACAGAGGGGCTGATGGCCCTGTTGCTGTATTGATGTGAATATGTTGTTGGCCTACAGAGGGGCTGATGGCCCTGTTGCTGTATTGATGTGAATGTGTTGTTTGCCTACGGAGGGGCTGATGGCCCTGTTGCTGTATTGATGTGAATGTGTTGTTTGCCTACAGAGGGGCTGAGGGCCTTGTTGCTGTATTGATGTGAATGTGTTTTTTGCCTACGGAGGGGCTGATGGCCCTGTTGCTGTATTGATGTGAATGTGTTGTTGGCCTACAGAGGGGCTGATGGCCCTGCTGCTGTATTGATGTGGATGTGTTGTTTGCCTAGAGAGGGCCCTGCTGCTGTATTGATGTGAAAGTGTTGTTTGCCTACGGAGGGGCTGATGGCCCTGCTGCTGTATTGATGTGAATGTGTTGTTTGCCTAGAGAGGGCCCTGCTGCTGTATTGATGTGAAAGTGTTGTTTGCCTACGGAGGGGCTGATGGCCCTGCTGCTGTATTGATGTGAATGTGTTGTTTGCCTAGAGAGGGCCCTGTTGCTGTTCTGATGTGAAAGTGTTGTTTGCCTACAGAGGGGCTGATGGCCCTGCTGCTGTATTGATGTGAAAGTGTTGTTTGCCTACAGAGGGGCTGATGGCTCTGCTGCTGTATTGATATGAATGTGTTGTTTGCCTACAGAGGGGCTGATGGCTCTGCTGCAGGACCTGGGACGGGCCTACGTGGCCCTGGCACACTACGAGTGCAGCAAGGCCATCCAGCTGCTGGCAGACCTCCCTCCCCACCACTACACCACAGGCTGGGTCCTCTGCCAAGTCGGTCGCGCTTACTTTGAGATGGCAGAGTACCAAAAGGTGCGTGGGCATGTCATGTGAACTGTACGTAACTTAGTTATAAGGGTATCAGTTAGGAAACGGTAGGACCGTCCTGGTGGCCCAGTGTGTAGATAACACAGATGTGATTGAGGATGTGATGTAATTGTTAATGACGGATGATAGGTGACTTCCCCTGAGGGGGTGGGAGGGGGAGAGGGCTCACTGTTGACACCTTCCCCCTCACCTGCATATTTCTCCATCGATAGAAAGAAGCATTTGAACAGCACTATACTTTGATGTTCACTACCCATGCCAAACCGTGGAGATAGCGCTGGACAGTAGTAAACATAGAGTAGCGAGGGTATCAAACAATTGGTACTCGAGTAGTCTGCAATATTTTCCGAACTGGCGCGCGTTCGATGTCTATGCGCGTGAGTTTTGGTCCACTTTGAAATATTTTTAGACGCAACACTTTCAGGTGACCATGATGGTGACCAAGATGGTGACCATGATTTTGATCATGATAGTCACCATGATATTGACCATGATGGTGACCATGATGGTGACCATGATGTTGACCATGATGGTGACCATCATGTTGACCATGATATTGACCATAATATTGACCATAATATTGACCATGATGGTGACCATGATGGTGACCATGATATTGACCATGATGGTGACCATGATGGTGACCATGATGGTGACCATGATGGTGACCATGATACTGATGATGAGTGGTTGTGCTTTTGGCAGGCTGAGAAGGTCTTCAGTGAGGTGCGCTTGCTGGAGCCCCACCGCGTGGAGGGCATGGAGACCTACAGCACCACCCTGTGGCACCTGCAGAAGGAGGTGCTGCTTTCTACCGTGGCCCAGGACCTCACCGACCTCGACAAGCACTGCCCGCAGGTAGGTCATGATGTCACCGACCTTGACAAGCACTGCCCACAGGTAGGTCATGATGTCACCGACCTCGACTAGCACTGCCCACAGGTAGGTCATGATGTCACCGACCTTGACAAGCACTGCCCACAGGTAGGTCATGATGTCACCGACCTCGACTAGCACTGCCCACAGGTAGGTCATGATCTCACCGACCTCGACTAGCACTGCCCACAGGTAGGTCATGATGTCACCGACCTCGACAAGCACTGCCCACAGGTAGGTCATGATGTCACCGACCTTGACAAGCACTGCCCACAGGTAGGTCATGATGTCACCGACCTCGACTAGCACTGCCCACAGGTAGGTCATGATTTCACCGACCTCGACTAGCACTGCCCACAGGTAGGTCATGATGTCACCGACCTCGACAAGCACTTCCCACAGGTAGATCATGATCTCACCGACCTCGACTAGCACTGCCCACAGGTAGGTCATGATCTCACCGACCTCGACTAGCACTGCCCACAGGTAGGTCATGATGTCACCGACCTCGACAAGCACTTCCCACAGGTAGATCATGATCTCACCGACCTCGACTAGCACTGCCCACAGGTAGGTCATGATGTCACCGACCTCGACTAGCACTGCCCACAGGTAGGTCATGATGTCACCGACCTCGACAAGCACTGCCCACAGGTAGGTCATGATGTCACCGACCTCGACTAGCACTGCCCACAGGTAGATCATGATGTCACCGACCTCGACTAGCACTGCCCACAGGTAGGTCATGATGTCACCGACCTCGACAAGCACTTCCCACAGGTAGATCATGATCTCACCGACCTCGACTAGCACTGCCCACAGGTAGGTCATGATCTCACCGACCTCGACTAGCACTGCCCACAGGTAGGTCATGATGTCACCGACCTCGACAAGCACTTCCCACAGGTAGATCATGATCTCACCGACCTCGACTAGCACTGCCCACAGGTAGGTCATGATGTCACCGACCTCGACTAGCACTGCCCACAGGTAGGTCATGATGTCACCGACCTCGACAAGCACTGCCCACAGGTAGGTCATGATGTCACCGACCTCGACTAGCACTGCCCACAGGTAGATCATGATGTCACCGACCTTGACAAGCACTGCCCACAGGTAGGTCATGATGTCACCGACCTCGACAAGCACTGCCCACAGGTAGGTCATGATGTCACCGACCTCGACTAGCACTGCCCACAGGTAGATCATGATGTCACCGACCTTGACAAGCACTGCCCACAGGTAGGTCATGATGTCACCGACCTCGACTAGCACTGCCCACAGGTAAGTCATGATGTCACCGACCTCGACTAGCACTGCCCACAGGTAGGTCATGATGTCACCGACCTTGACAAGCACTGCCCGCAGGTAGGTCATGATCTCACCGACCTTGACAAGCACTGCCCACAGGTAGGTCATGATGTCACCGACCTTGACAAGCACTGCCCACAGGTAGGTCATGATGTCACCGACCTCGACTAGCACTGCCCACAGGTAAGTCATGATGTCACCGACCTCGACTAGCACTGCCCACAGGTAGGTCATGATGTCACCGACCTTGACAAGCACTGCCCGCAGGTAGGTCATGATCTCACCGACCTTGACAAGCACTGCCCGCAGGTAGGTCATGATCTCACCGACCTTGACAAGCACTGCCCACAGGTAGGTCGTAACAAAACTAGCATTTATTGATCTCTCATAGTTATCCAGTGTGCATTTTCTTGACCATGAGAATAATCGAAACATGATTTTCTTAAAATGCTGGTTATATCGTTGTATTTAAATCTTCGTTCAAAAGGACAAAACCTGGCAGGATCAGTGTGGTGTGATTTACGGACAGACCTGTCACTGGTTGACATGTTGGGCGGTACTGTTCGTTGTCATCATTTAACATGTCCATATAACGTATAATAACGCGATCTCGTTTTGGTACTTGTTTCAGACTTGGTGCGTTACTGGAAACTTATTTAGTTCTCAGAAGGAACACGACGTGGCGATTAAGTTCTTTCAACGCGCCGTTCAGGTGAGTAAGACTTGGTGTAAGAGGGACAGGCTAGCTTGTGCAGAGGATGGCAGCCTTTGGTGTGAGAGGGACAGGTTATACTGTGTAGGGGATGGCAGCCTTTGGTGTAAGAGGGACAGGCTAGCTTGTGCAGAGGATGGCAGCCTTTGGTGAGAGAGGGACAGGCTAGCTTGTGCAGAGGATGGCAGCCTTTGGTGAGAGAGGGACAGGCTAGCTTGTGCAGAGGATGGCAGCCTTTGGTGTGAGAGGGACAGGTTATACTGTGTAGGGGATGGCAGCCTTTGGTGTAAGAGGGGCAGGCTAGCTTGTGCAGAGGATGGCAGCCTTTGGTGAGAGAGGGACAGGCTAGCTTGTGCAGAGGATGGCAGCCTTTGGTGAGAGAGGGACAGGCTAGCTTGTGCAGAGGATGGCAGCCTTTGGTGAGAGAGGGACAGGTTATACTGTGTAGGGGATGGCAGCCTTTGGTGAGAGAGGGACAGGTTATACTGTGTAGGGAATGGCAGCCTTTGGTGAGAGAGGGACAGGCTAGCTTGTGCAGAGGATGGCAGCCTTTGGTGAGAGAGGGACAGGTTATACTGTGTAGGGGATGGCAGCCGTTGGTGTAAGAGGGACAGGCTAGCTTGTGCAGAGGATGGCAGCCTTTGGTGAGAGAGGGACATGCTAGCTTGTGCAGAGGATGGCAGCCTTTGGTGAGGGAGGGACAGGTTATACTGTGTAGGGGATGGCAGCCTTTGGTGAGAGACGGACAGGTTATACTGTGTAGGGGATGGCAGCCTTTGGTGAGAGAAGGACAGGCTAGCTTGTGCAGAGGATGGCAGACTTTGGTGAGAGAGGGACAGGTTATACTGTGTAGGGGATGGCAGCCTTTGGTGAGAGAGGGACAGGTTTGACTGTGTAGGGGATGGCAGCCTTTGGTTAGAGAGGGACAGGTTATACTGTGCAGGGGATGGCAGCCTTTGGTTAGAGAGGGACAGGTTATACTGTGTAGGGGATGGCAGCCTTTGGTGTGAGAGGGACAGGTTATACTGTGTAGGGGATGGCAGCCTTGGGTGAGAGAGGGACAGGCTAGCTTGTGCAGAGGATGGCAGCCTTTGGTGAGAGAGGGACAGGCTATACTGTGTAGGGGATGGCAGCCTTTGGTGAGAGAGGGACAGGTTATACTGTGTAGGGGATGGCAGCCTTTGGTGAGAGAGGGACAGGTTATACTGTGTAGGGGATGGCAGCCTCTGGTGAGAGAGGGACAGGTTATACTGTGTAGGGGATGGCAGCCTTTGGTGAGAGAGGGACAGGTTATACTGTGTAGGGGATGGCAGCCTTTGGTGAGAGAAGGACAGGCTAGCTTGTGCAGAGGATGGCAGACTTTGGTGAGAGAGGGACAGGTTATACTGTGTAGGGGATGGCAGCCTTTGGTGAGAGAGGGACAGGTTATACTGTGTAGGGGATGGCAGCCTTTGGTGAGAGAAGGACAGGCTAGCTTGTGCAGAGGATGGCAGACTTTGGTGAGAGAGGGACAGGTTATACTGTGTAGGGGATGGCAGCCTTTGGTGAGAGAGGGACAGGTTTGACTGTGTAGGGGATGGCAGCCTTTGGTTAGAGAGGGACAGGTTATACTGTGTAGGGGATGGCAGCCTTTGGTGAGAGAGGGACAGGTTATACTGTGTAGGGGATGGCAGCCTTTGGTGAGAGAGGGACAGGTTATACTGTGTAGGGGATGGCAGCCTTTGGTGAGAGAGGGACAGGTTATACTGTGTAGGAGATTGCAGCCTTTGGTGAGAGAGGGACAGGTTATACTGTGTAGGGGATGGCAGCCTTTGGTGTGAGAGGGACAGGCTAGCTTGTGCAGAGGATGGCAGCCTTTGGTGAGAGAGGGACAGGTTATACTGTGTAGGGGATGGCAGCCTTTGGTGAGAGAGGGACAGGTTATACTGTGTAGGGGATGGCAGCCTTTGGTGAGAGAGGGACAGGTTATACTGTGTAGGGGATTGCAGACTTTGGTGAGAGAGGGACAGGTTATACTGTGTAGGGGATGGCAGCCTTTGGTGAGAGAGGGACAGGTTTGACTGTGTAGGGGATGGCAGCCTTTGGTGTGAGAGGGACAGGTTATACTGTGTAGGGGATGGCAGCCTTGGGTGAGAGAGGGACAGGCTAGCTTGTGCAGAGGATGGCAGCCTTTGGTGAGAGAGGGACAGGCTATACTGTGTAGGGGATGGCAGCCTTTGGTGAGAGAGGGACAGGTTATACTGTGTAGGGGATGGCAGCCTTTGGTGAGAGAGGGACAGGTTATACTGTGTAGGGGATGGCAGCCTCTGGTGAGAGAGGGACAGGTTATACTGTGTAGGGGATGGCAGCCTTTGGTGAGAGAGGGACAGGTTATACTGTGTAGGGGATGGCAGCCTTTGGTGAGAGAGGGACAGGCTATACTGTGTAGGGGATGGCAGCCTTTGGTGAGAGAGGGACAGGTTATACTGTGTAGGGGATGGCAGCCTTTGGTGAGAGAGGGACAGGCTATACTGTGTAGGGGATGGCAGCCTTTGGTGAGAGAGGGACAGGTTATACTGTGTAGGGGATGGCAGCCTTTGGTGAGAGAGGGACAGGTTATACTGTGTAGGAGATGGCAGCCTTTGGATGAAAGAGGGACAGGTTTGACTGTGTAGGGGATGGCAGCCTTTGGTTAGAGAGGGACAGGTTATACTGTGTAGGAGATGGCAGCCTCTGGTGTGGGAGGGACAGGTTATACTGTGTAGGGGATGGCAGCCTTTGGTGAGAGAGGGACAGGTTATACTGTGTAGTGGATGGCAGCCTTTGGTGAGAAAGGGACAGGTTATACTGTGTAGTGGATGGCAGCCTTTGGTGAGAGAGGGACAGGTTATACTGTGTAGGGGATGGCAGCCTTTGGTGAGAGAGGGACAGGTTATACTGTGTAGGGGATGGCAGCCTTTGGTGAGAAAGGGACAGGTTATACTGTGTAAGGGATGGCAGCCTTTGGTGAGAGAGGGACAGGTTATACTGTGTAGGGGATGGCAACCTTTGGTGAGAGAGGGACAGGTTATACTGTGTAGGGGATGGCAGCCTTTGGTGAGAGAGGGACAGGTTATACTGTGTAGTGGATGGCAGCCTTTGGTGAGAGAGGGACAGGTTATACTGTGTAGGGGATGGCAGCCTTTGGTGAGAAAGGGACAGGTTATACTGTGTAGGGGATGGCAGCCTCTGGTGAGAGAGGGACAGGTTATACTGTGTAGGGGATGGCAGCCTTTGGTGAGAGAGGGACAGGTTATACTGTGTAGTGGATGGCAGCCTTTGGTGAGAGAGGGACAGGTTATACTGTGTAGGGGATGGCAGCCTCTGGTGAGAGAGGGACAGGTTATACTGTGTAGGGGATGGCAGCCTTTGGTGAGAGAGGGACAGGTTATACTGTGTAGGGGATGGCAGCCTTTGGTGAGAGAGGGACAGGTTATACTGTGTAGGGGATGGCAGCCTTTGGTGTGAGAGGGACAGGTTTGACTGTGTAGGGGATGGCAGCCTTTGGTGTGAGAGGGACAGGTTATACTGTGTAGGGGATGGCAGCCTTTGGTGTGAGAGGGACAGGTTTGACTGTGTAGGGGATGGCAGCCTTTGGTGTGAGAGGGACAGGCTATACTGTGTAGGGGATGGCAGCCTTTGGTTAGAGAGGGACAGGTTATACTGTGTAGGGGATGGCAGCCTTTGGTGAGAGAGGGACAGGTTATACTGTGTAGGGGATTGCAGCCTTTGGTGAGAGAGGGACAGGTTATACTGTGTAGGGGATGGCAGCCTTTGGTGAAAGAGGGACAGGTTATACTGTGTAGGGGATGGCAGCCTCTGGTGAGAGAGGGACAGGTTATACTGTGTAGGGGATGGCAGCCTTTGGTGAGAGAGGGACAGGTTATACTGTGTAGGGGATGGCAGCCTTTGGTGAGAGAGAGGGACAGGTTATACTGTGTAGGGGATGGCAGCCTTTGGTGAGAGAGGGACAGGTTATACTGTGTAGGGGATGGCAGCCTCTGGTGTGGGAGGGACAGGTTATACTGTGTAGTTGATGGCAGCCTTTGGTGAGAGAGGGACAGGTTATACTGTGTAGGGGATGGCAGCCTTTGGTGAGAGAGGGACAGGTTATACTGTGTAGGGGATGGCAGCCTTTGGTGTGAGAGGGACAGGTTATACTGTGTAGGGGATGGCAGCCTTTGGTGAGAGAGGGACAGGTTATACTGTGTAGGGGATGGCAGCCTTTGGTGTGAGAGAGACAGGTTATACTGTGTAGGGGATGGCAGCCTTTGGTGAGAGAGGGACAGGTTGTACTGTGTAGGGGATGGCAGCCTTTGGTGAGAGAGGGACAGGTTATACTGTGTAGGGGATGGCAGCCTCTAGTGTGGGAGGGACAGGTTATACTGTGTAGGGGATGGCAGCCTTTGGTGAGAGAGGGACAGGTTATACTGTGTAGGGGATGGCAGCCTTTGGTGAGAGAGGGACAGGTTATACTGTGTAGTGGATGGCAGCCTTTGGTGAGAGAGGGACAGGTTATACTGTGTAGGGGATGGCAGCCTTTGGTGTAAGAGGGACAGGCTAGCTTGTGCAGAGGATGGCAGCCTTTGGTGAGAGAGGGACAGGCTAGCTTGTGCAGAGGATGGCAGCCTTTTTTTGAGAGAGGGACAGGTTATACTGTGTAGGGGATGGCAGCCTTTGGTGAGAGAGGGACAGGTTATACTGTGTAGGGGATGGCAGCCTTTGGTGAGAGAGGGACAGGTTATACTGTGTAGGGGATGGCAGCCTTTGGTGAGAGAAGGACAGGCTAGCTTGTGCAGAGGATGGCAGACTTTGGTGAGAGAGGGACAGGTTATACTGTGTAGGGGATGGCAGCCTTTGGTGAGAGAGGGACAGGTTTGACTGTGTAGGGGATGGAAGCCTTTGGTTAGAGAGGGACAGGTTATACCGTGTAGGGGATGGCAGCCTTTGGTGAGAGAGGGACAGGTTATACTGTGTAGGGGATGGCAGCCTTTGGTGAGAGAGGGACAGGTTATACTGTGTAGGGGATGGCAGCCTTTGGTGAGAGAGGGACAGGTTATACTGTGTAGGGGATGGCAGCCTTTGGTGAGAGAGGGACAGGTTTGACTGTGTAGGGGATGGCAGCCTCTGGTGAGAGAGGGACAGGTTATACTGTGTAGGGGATGGCAGCCTTTGGTGAGAGAGGGACAGGTTATACTGTGTAGGGGATGGCAGCCTTTGGTGAGAGAGGGACAGGTTATACTGTGTAGGGGATGGCAGCCTTTGGTGAGAGAGGGACAGGTTATACTGTGTAGGGGATGGCAGCCTTTGGTGAGAGAAGGACAGGCTAGCTTGTGCAGAGGATGGCAGATTTGGTGAGAGAGGGACAGGTTATACTGTGTAGGGGATGGCAGCCTTTGGTGAGAGGGACAGGTTATACTGTGTAGGGGATGGCAGCCTTTGGTGAGAGAGGGACAGGTTATACTGTGTAGGGGATGGCAGCCTCTGGTGAGAGAAGGACAGGCTAGCTTGTGCAGAGGATGGCAGACTTTGGTGAGAGAGGGACAGGTTATACTGTGTAGGGGATGGCAGCCTTTGGTGAGAGAGGGACAGGTTATACTGTGTAGGGGATGGCAGCCTTTGGTGAGAGAGGGACAGGTTATACTGTGTAGGGGATGGCAGCCTCTGGTGAGAGAAGGACAGGCTAGCTTGTGCAGAGGATGGCAGACTTTGGTGAGAGAGGGACAGGTTATACTGTGTAGGGGATTGCATCCTTTGGTGAGAGAGGGACAGGTTATACTGTGTAGGGGATGGCAGCCTTTGGTGAGAGAGGGACAGGTTATACTGTGTAGGGGATGGCAGCCTTTGGTGTGAGAGGGACAGGTTATACTGTGTAGGGGATGGCAGCCTTTGGTGAGAGAGGGACAGGTTATACTGTGTAGGGGATGGCAGCCTCTGGTGTGGGAGGGACAGGTTATACTGTGTAGGGGATGGCAGCCTTTGGTGAGAGAGGGACAGGTTATGCTGTGTAGGGGATTGCATCCTTTGGTGAGAGAGGGACAGGTTATACTGTGTAGGGGATTGCATCCTTTGGTGAGAGAGGGACAGGTTATACTGTGTAGGGGATGGCAGCCTTTGGTGAGAGAGGGACAGGTTATGCTGTGTAGGGGATTGCATCCTTTGGTGAGAGAGGGACAGGTTATACTGTGTAGGGGATTGCATCCTTTGGTGAGAGAGGGACAGGTTATACTGTGTAGGGGATGGCAGCCTTTGGTGAGAGAGGGACAGGTTATACTGTGTAGGGGATGGCAGCCTTTGGTGAGAGAGGGACAGGTTATACTGTGTAGGGGATGGCAGCCTCTGGTGTGGGAGGGACAGGTTATACTGTGTAGGGGATGGCAGCCTCTGGTGTGGGAGGGACGGGTCACTTTGCAAGTTACAAGTATTATCGTACTAAGATGGCTGGCCATAGGTAAGTGATACATGTAAAGTAATGTTGCCTCTATTGACCCAGTGATCCTGGGGGATCAGTACCGAACGGCTGACAGTCTGAGAGGGAGAGGTTTCTGTACCCACATGTTGGTGCGTCTGCCGCCAGGTGGATCCCGAGTTCGCCTACGCCTACACGCTGCTGGCCCACGAGTACGTGTTGACAGAGGAGCTGGACAAGGCGCTGGCCTGCTTCAGGAACGCCATCCGCGTCGACCCGCGCCACTACAACGCCTGGTGAGTAAGGGGGGGGGGCGACCCGCGCCACTACAACGCCTGGTGAGTAAGGGGGGGGCGACCCGCGCCACTATAACGCCTGGTGAGTAAGGGGGGGGGGCGACCCGCGCCACTACAACGCCTGGTGAGTAAGGGGGGGGCGACCCGCGCCACTACAACGCCTGGTGAGTAAGGGGGGGGGGGGCGACCCGCGCCACTACAACGCCTGGTGAGTAAGGGGGGGGCGACCCGCGCCACTATAACGCCCGGTGAGTAAGGGGGGGGGGGCGACCCGCGCCACTATAACGCCTGGTGAGTAAGGGGGGGGGGCGACCCGCGCCACTACAACGCCTGGTGAGTAAGGGGGGGGGGGGGCGACCCGCGCCACTATAACGCCCGGTGAGTAAGGGGGGGGGGGCGACCCGCGCCACTACAACGCCTGGTGAGTAAGGGGGGCGGGGCGACCCGCGCCACTACAACGCCTGGTGAGTAAGGGGGGGGGGGGCGACCCGCGCCACTATAACGCCTGGTGAGTAAGGGGGGGGGGGGTCGACCCGCGCCGCTACAACGCCTGGTGATCAAGGTGGAGGGGGGGTCGACCCGCGCCGCTACAACGCCTGATGAGTAAGGTGGGGGGGGGGTCGACCCGCGCCGCTACAACGCCTGGTGAGTAAGGTGGGGGGGGCGGGCGACCCGCGCCACTACAACGCCTGGTGAGTGAGCGAGAGAGGGAGTGGGGGGGTCGACCCGCGCCACTACAACGCCTGGTGAGTAAGGGGGGGGGGGGCGACCCGCGCCACTATAACGCCTGGTGAGTAAGGGGGGGGGGGGTCGACCCGCGCCGCTACAACGCCTGGTGATCAAGGTGGAGGGGGGGTCGATCCGCGCCGCTACAACGCCTGATGAGTAAGGTGGGGGGGGGGTCAACCCGCGCCGCTACAACGCATGGTGAGTAAGGGGGGGGGGGGCGGGGCGACCCGCGACACTACAACGCCTGGTGGGTGACAGGGAGGGGGGAGGTCGACCGGCGCCGCTACAACGCCTGGTGGGTGACAGGGAGGGGGGGAGGTCGACCCGCGCCGCTACAACGCCTGGTGGGTGACATGGAGGGGGGAGGTCGACCGGCGCCGCTACAACGCCTGGTGGGTGACAGGGAGGGGGGGAGGTCGACCCGCGCCGCTACAACGCCTGGTGGGTGACAGGGAGGGGGGAGGTCGACCGGCGCCGCTACAACGCCTGGTGGGTGACAGGGAGGGGGGGAGGTCGACCCGCGCCTCTACAACGCCTGGTGGGTGACAGGGAGGGGGGCGGGGCGACCCGTGACAGTAGAACGCCTGGTGAGTAAGGGGGGGGGCGGGGCGACCCGCGACACTATAACGCTTGTGAGTGAGGAGGGGGAGGGGGGGGATTCGACCCGCGCCGCTACAACGCATGGTGAGTAAGGGGGGGGGGGGGCGGGGCGACCCGCGACACTACAACGCCTGGTGGGTGACAGGGAGGGGGGGTGGGGTGCTGTCCAACGCGCTATATTCTCTTCTATCTTTTCAGTTCTACTTCCCCATTTGTTTTTTGTCATTATGATTTTATTTGTTTACTTCTTATGGCATATTTATCGTGATGTAGCGAGGCAACATGTCACCAATATCTTATGGTATTATTATGATATTAGGATGTAAAAGAGTTACATAATTGACCTGTTAATTGACCATTTGTCTGACTACCTCAGGTACGGTTTAGGGATGGTGTACTACAAACAAGAGAAGTTGGCCCTGGCCGAGGTGCACTTCCGAAAAGCTTTGTCCATCAACCCCCAGAGCTCTGTGTTGCTGTGTCACATTGGTGTGGTGAGTATCCGGTTATAGTTTGCTCACATTAGGTGGGACGGATTTTTGTGTGGTTTCCAGTCTATCCTAATGGCCCAATTCCATTCACGGTGACTGGCTTCGTGGGTTAATACCAAAGTCATGAGAGGGAAATGTCTATAAGATGACAGTAATTATTAGCCTTGTGTGTACAGTAACAAAGCCAGGACGTTATACTTAACTATTCCAACTCCCAAACAGGTGCAACACGCCTTGAAGAAGTCTGAAAGCGCGCTACAGATTCTCAACAAAGCAATTGCCACAGACCCCAAAAACCCGCTGTGCAAGTTCCACCGGGCGTCCATCTTGTTTGCAAACGAGAGACACAAGGTAACCATGGCAATTTACTTCATTTTCATTAAAAAATGTTCTTTGTTGCCAGGAATGTTAAAAGCGCTTCTACTCTTTCTAGTTGATGAGGGTAATGTAATAATGGATTAGCCAATGGACACACTTGTGTTTGACGGTATGTCAGTTTCTCCGTTTTATTTTATCTGAACAATGACCAAACATTAAATAATCTGGTCAGGTCCCAAACCGCTCGGCCATGTTGGGTCACCCACTGGCCTAGCACGTAGCGCGCTCGGCCATGTTGGGTCACCCACTGGCCTAGTACGTAGCCCGCTCGGCCATGTTGGGTCACGCACTGGCCTAGTACGTAGCGCGCTCGGCCATGTTGGGTCACGCACTGGCCTAGTACGTAGCGCGTTCGGCCATGTTGGGTCACCCACTGGCCTAGTACGTAGCGCGTTCGGCCATGTTGGGTCACCCACTGGCCTAGTCCGTAGCGCGTTCGGCCATGTTGGGTCACGCACTGGCCTAGTACGTAGCGCGCTCGGCCATGTTGGGTCACCCACTGGCCTAGTACGTAGCGCGCTCGGCCATGTTGGGTCACGCACTGGCCTAGTACGTAGCGCGCTCGGCCATGTTGGGTCACCCACTGGCCTAGTACGTAGCGCGTTCGGCCATGTTGGGTCACCCACTGGCCTAGTACGTAGCGCGCTCGGCCATGTTGGGTCACCCACTGGCCTAGTACGTAGCGCGTTCGGCCATGTTGGGTCACCCACTGGCCCAGTACGTAGCGCGCTCGGCCATGTTGGGTCACCCACTGGCCTAGTACGTAGCGCGTTCGGCCATGTTGGGTCACCCACTGGCCTAGTACGTAGCGCGTTCGGCCATGTTGGGTCACCCACTGGCCTAGTACGTAGCGCGCTCGGCCATGTTGGGTCACCCACTGGCCTAGTACGTAGCGCGTTCGGCCATGTTGGGTCACCCACTGGCCTAGTACGTAGCGCGCTCGGCCATGTTGGGTCACCCACTGGCCTAGTACGTAGCGCGCTCGGCCATTTTGGGTCACCCACTGGCCTAGTACGTAGCGCGTTCGGCCATGTTGGGTCACCCACTGGCCTAGTACGTAGCGCGCTCGGCCATGTTGGGTCACCCACTGGCCTAGTACGTAGCGCGTTCGGCCATGTTGGGTCACCCACTGGCCTAGTACGTAGCGCGCTCGGCCATGTTGGGTCACCCACTGGCCTAGTACGTAGCGCGTTCGGCCATGTTGGGTCACCCACTCGCCTAGTACGTAGCGCGCTCGGCCGTGTTGGGTCACCCACTGGCCTAGTACGTAGCGCGTTCGGCCATGTTGGATCATCCACTGGCCTAGTACATAGCGCGTTCGGCCATGTTGGGTCACCCACTGGCCTAGTACGTAGCGCGTTCGGCCATGTTGGGTCACCCACTGGCCTAGTACGTAGCCCGCTCGGCCATGTTGGGTCACCCACTGGCCTAGTACGTAGCGCGCTCGGCCATGTTGGGTCACCCACTGACCTAGTGCGTAGCGCGTTCGGCCATGTTGGGTCACCCACTGACCTAGTGCGTAGCGCGTTCGGCCATGTTGGGTCACCCACTGACCTAGTACGTAGCGCGCTCGGCCGTGTTGGGGCACCCACTTGCCTAATACGTAGCGCGTTCGGCCATGTTGGGTCACCCACTGGCCTAGCACGTAGCGCGCTCGGCCATGTTGGGTCACCCACTGGCCTAGTACGTAGCGCGTTCGGCCATGTTTGGTCACCCACTGGCCTAGGGGGTTAATCCTGGAGACATGGCTTCTCTCGACCTTGACCCTTGCCATGATGGCGATATAGCCTGAGGTTAAAGCGCCCTACCAACCATGGATTGTTGGCTGTAGGTAATTTTGTTTTACTTTCTGGACTTTCAAATATCATGTATTTTTTGTCCAGGACGCGTTAAGTGAGCTCGAAGAGCTGAAGGAAATTATACCCAAGGAATCCCTCGTGTATTTCCTGATCGGCAAGGTGAGGGGGCCGCCAGACCCATGGGATCACATCACCGTCATAGCCTGGTCCACACTATGGTGCAAGCGCACTATGGTGCCATAGATTTGACTGCTCCCACTTCCATTGTATAACTTGCTACATTATTATTATTATTATTATTATTATTATTATTATTATTATTATTATTATTATTATTATTATTATTATTATGTGAATCATACATTATGCTATAACGTTTCATATTGTTGCGAAAATAGCAATGGCTGTTAAAATAACAGGCGATGCAATATAAATAATAAGAAAATAATGAACTATGCTAATAGAATAAAATAAAACCGTTTCCACTTAACCATCGAACCTAAGTTGATAGTGTGCATGTTATTTAGCCTGTTATCTTTGACATCGCCCTCAAAGACCTGACTGACTGTATTGCTGTGCCCCGTGCAGGTGCATAAGAAGCTGGGGAACACGCACCTAGCTCTGATGAACTTCTCGTGGGCCATGGACCTCGACCCCAAGGGCGCCAACAACCACATCAAGGAGGCCATCGATAAGCGATACGTCACGGACGACGAGGATCCCGTGGAGGGTGAGCGTCGCCAGCCATTGCCATTACATGGGGGTCTCACGTCATGGGCCGTTACAGGGGTCTCCCGTCATGGGCCATTACAGGGGGTCTGCCGTCATGAGCCATTACAGGGGGTCTCACTTCATGGGCCATTACAGGGGGTCTCCCGTCATAGGCCATTACAGGGGATCTCCCGTCATGGACCATTACAGGGGGTCTCACTTCATGGGCCATTACGGGGGGTCTCCCGTCATGGGCCATTACAGGGGGGTCTCCCGTCATGGGCCATTACAGGGGTCTCCCGTCATGGGCCATTACAGGGGGTCTCCCGTCATGGGCCATTACAGGGGGTCTCCCGTCATGGGCCATTAAAGGGGTCTCCCGTCATGGGCCATTACAGGGGTCTCCCGTCATGGGCCGTTACAGGGGGTCTCCCGTCATGGGCCATTACATGGGGTCTCACTTCATGGGCCATTACAGGGGGTCTTCTGTCATGGGCCATTACAGGGGGTCTCACTTCATGGGCCATTACAGGGTCACCCGTCATGGGCCATTACAGGGGGTCTCCCGTCATGGGCCGTTACACGGGGTCTCCCGTCATGGGCCATTACAGGGGGTCTCCCGTCATGGGCCATTACAGGGGTCTCCCGTCATGGGCCGTTACAGGGGGTCTCCCGTCATGGGCCGTTACAGGGGGTGTCCCGTCATGGGCCGTTACAGGGGGTCTCCCGTCATGGGCCGGTACAGGGGTCTCCCGTCATGGGCCGGTACAGGGGTCTCCCGTCATGGGCTATTACAGGGGGGTCTCCCGTCATGGGCCATTACAGGGGGTCTCACTTCATGGGCCATTACAGGGGGTCTTACTTCATGGGCCATTACAGGGGGTCTCCCGTTATGGGCCATTACATGGGGGTCTCACTTCATGGGCCATTACAGGGGGTCTCCCGTCATGGGCCATTACAGGGGGTCTCACTTCATGGGCCATTACAGGGGGTCTCCCGTCATAGGCCATTACAGGGGATCTCCCGTCATGGACCATTACAGGGGGTCTCACTTCATGGGCCATTACGGGGGGTCTCCCGTCATGGGCCATTACAGGGGGGTCTCCCGTCATGGGCCATTACAGGGGTCTCCCGTCATGGGCCATTACAGGGGGTCTCCCGTCATGGGCCATTACAGGGGGTCTCCCGTCATGGGCCATTAAAGGGGTCTCCCGTCATGGGCCATTACAGGGGTCTCCCGTCATGGGCCGTTACAGGGGGTCTCCCGTCATGGGCCATTACATGGGGTCTCACTTCATGGGCCATTGCAGGGGGTCTTCCGTCATGGGCCATTACAGGGGGTCTCACTTCATGGGCCATTACAGGGTCACCCGTCATGGGCCATTACAGGGGGTCTCCCGTCATGGGCCGTTACACGGGGTCTCCCGTCATGGGCCATTACAGGGGGTCTCCCGTCATGGGCCATTACAGGGGTCTCCCGTCATGGGCCGTTACAGGGGGTCTCCCGTCATGGGCCGTTACAGGGGGTGTCCCGTCATGGGCCGTTACAGGGGGTCTCCCGTCATGGGCCGGTACAGGGGTCTCCCGTCATGGGCCGGTACAGGGGTCTCCCGTCATGGGCTATTACAGGGGGGTCTCCCGTCATGGGCCATTACAGGGGGTCTCACTTCATGGGCCATTACAGGGGGTCTTACTTCATGGGCCATTACAGGGGGTCTCCCGTCATGGGCCATTACATGGGGGTCTCACTTCATGGGCCATTACAGGGGGTCTCCCGTCATGGGCCATTACAGGGGGTCTCCCGTCATGGGCCATTGCAGGGGGTCTCCCGTCGTAGGCCATTACAGGGGGTCTCCCGTCATGGGCCATTACAGGGGGTCTCCCGTCATGGGCCATTACAGGGGGTCTCACTTCATGGGCCATTACAGGGGGTATCCCGTCATGAGCCATTACAGGGGGTCTCCCGTCATGGGCCATTACAGGGGGTCTCCCGTCATGGGCCGTTACAGGGGGTCTCACTTCATGGGCCGTTACAGGGGGTCTCCCGTCATGGGCCGTTGCAGGGGGTCTGCCGTCATGGGCCGGTACAGGGGTCTCCCGTCATGGGCCATTACAGGGGGTCTCCCGTCATGGGCCGTTACAGGGGGTCTCCCGTCATGGGCCATTACAGGGGGTCTCAGGTCATGGGCCGTTACAGGGGGTATGCCGTCATCGGCCGTTACAGGGGGTCTGCCGTCATGGGCCGTTACAGGGGTCTCCCGTCATGGGCCGTTACAGGGGGTCTCACGTCATGAGCCATTACGGGGGGTCTCACTTCATGGGCCATTACAGGGGTCTCCCGTCATGGGCCGTTGCAGGGGGTCTGCCGTCATGGGCCGTTACAGGGGGTCCCCCGTCATGGGCCATTACAGGAGGTCTCCCGTCATGGGCCGTTACAGGGGGTCTCACGGCATAGGCCATTACAGGGGGTCTCATGTCATGGGACGTTACAGGGGGTATCATGTCATGGGACGTTACAGGGGGTCTCACGTCATGGGCCATTACAGGGGGTCTCCCGTCATGGGCCATTACAGGGGGTCTCAGGTCATGGGCCGTTACCGGGGGTCTGCCGCCATGGACCATTACAGGGGGTCTCCCGTCATGGGCCATTGCAGGGGGTCTCCCGTTATGAGCCATTACAGGGGGGGTCCCCCGTCATGGACCATTACAGGGGGTCTCCCGTCATGGGCCATTGCCGGGGGTCTCACGTCATGGGCCGTTGCAGGAGGTCTCCCGTCATGGGCCATTACAGGGGGTCTCAGGTCATGGGCCATTTCAGGGGGTCTCACGTCATGGGCCATTGCAGGGGGTCTGTCGGCATTTATCCCCTTGTGTCGGTCTAATGCTCGGATTAAAGTTGTAATGTTTGCTGGTGCGATGGTAACTTCACATTTGAAATCACTCATACTCTGATTACTTCACTTTGTGATTATTCTCTGATATATTTAAATAGTTGCTGTATACCTTGCCTTCATAAATGTCCACTTGACTAGCCATGAAGCGTGTGCATATAATGTACTTCAGTGCTACGAATTATTCTGTTTTGCGTTCAAAGTATTTACCTTTAATTTTTCAAACTGTTAGAGGGGGCCGGCGCGATAGCTCAGTGGGCTAGAGCGCTCGCATTTAGTGCTCTGGCCACCTGAGAGTCTTACGGCACGTGGATCGATGGTTCGAGCCCTGCTGTGGCAATGTCTGTGTGATCGCAGGATAAAGATTTCATGTCATTCTTCGTAAAAAGTAGGGGTCACCCCCAGGGACATGGCTCCACTCTCCCTCCCTTCTCCCATTAACGCGATATGACCCAAAGTGGTTAAAGCGTCCTGAATAACCAACCAACCAACCAACCAAACTGTTTGATCGTGTGATTTAAGATTTTCCAATGTTTCCAATAGCCTACGCACAATGAGCACACACAACAGAATATCACCATGTATGCACTTTGGCCGGTGGCCGTTTTCTGCAATAAACTCATTCATTCCTTCCTTCAGTGCTACGAGCTTTTTAATGTTAGTGTCTACTTCTGTCGATAGGTGGCGATGACGCTTCATGCCTTGACGATCCGCTAGAGGGCGTCTCCAGTAACAACTCCTCTCTCATGGAGGCCGATGACGTGCAGCTGCAGGCAATGGAGAGTGATGAGAGTCTGTGACGTCATATACCCATTATGTGACGTCATCAACTCTTGAGGACCTGTGATGCCGCTTAGGGCTGTCGGTTGTAACGGACGCGCGTGACGCAACTGGCAGGTCAGGCGTCGGCCACGTGACACTTGAATTGCAACGACAGCCTAATGGTGTAGCGCTTATCAATGAACTTCTGTGACGTAGCGGGGAGCTCATCCTTAGTCTGGGCAACTGGAAGTACTCAAAGCGAGAACTGAAGTGAATAGGAATTGGTTTAATATGACGTCTCAAACGGCTCCGTGTGATCACGTAACCAGTGGAAGCCTTAACGTTATCTGTTTCCTTATGATACCCCACGAGTTGAAATGTACAACCCGACTTTGTGCGTCCATAACGGAAGATAGGTATGCACTTTAACCACATGGGGTTTATCTCAACGCTTTTGTCTGTCTGGCTGTCGAAATGTGTACGCATTGTTATTGGCTTTAGACTGTAGACTAGGTAGTTGAACCCTGTAATGTCACGTCATATATCGTGACGAACGTTACTTTGGTTCCCCCCTCTCACCGCCCTGAGACAGGCCATTGCATTCCCCCCCCATCTCACCGCCCTGAGACAGGCTCTTACAATACCCCCCCCCCATCTCACCGCCCTGAGACAGGCTCTTACAGTAACCCCCCCTCCCTCTCACCGCCCTGAGACAGGCTCTTACAATAACCCCCCCCCTCTCACCGCCTTGAGACAGGCTCGTACAGTAACCCCCCCCTCTCACCGCCCTGAGACAGGCTCTTACAATAACCCCCCCCCTCTCACCGCCCTGAGACAGGCTCTTACAATAACCCTCCCCCCCTCTCACCGCCCTGAGACAGGCTCTTACAGTAACTCCCCCCCCCTCTCACCGCCCTGAGACAGGCTCTTACAATAACCCCCCCCCCCCCTCTCACCGCCCTGAGACAGGCTCTTACAATAACCCCCCCCCTCTCACCGCCCTGAGACAGGCTCTTATAATAACCCCCCCCCCTCTCACCGCCCTGAGACAGGCTCTTACAGTAACCCCCCCCCCCTCTCACCGCCCTGAGACAGGCTCTTACAATAACCCCCCCCCCTCTCACCGCCCTGAGACAGGCTCTTACAATAACCCCCCCCCCCCTCTCACCGCCCTGAGACAGACTCTTACAGTACCCCCCCCCCCTTCTCACCGCCCTGAGACAGGCTCTTACAATAACCCTCCCCCCCTCTCACCGCCCTGAGACAGGCTCTTACAGTAACTCCCCCCCCCTCTCACCGCCCTGAGACAGGCTCTTACAATAACCCCCCCCCCCCCTCTCACCGCCCTGAGACAGGCTCTTACAATAACCCCCCCCCTCTCACCGCCCTGAGACAGGCTCTTATAATAACCCCCCCCCCTCTCACCGCCCTGAGACAGGCTCTTACAGTAACCCCCCCCCCCTCTCACCGCCCTGAGACAGGCTCTTACAATAACCCCCCCCCCTCTCACCGCCCTGAGACAGGCTCTTACAATAACCCCCCCCCCCCTCTCACCGCCCTGAGACAGACTCTTACAGTACCCCCCCCCCTTCTCACCGCCCTGAGACAGGCTCTTACAATAACCCCCCCCCCCCTCTCACCGCCCTGAGACAGGCTCTTACAGTAACCCCCCCCCTCTCACCGCCCTGAGACAGGCTCTTACAGTAACCCCCCCCCCTCTTACCGCCCTGAGACAGGCTCTTACAATAACCCCCCCCCTCTCACCGCCCTGAGACAGGCTCTTACAATAACCCCCCCCCCCTCTCACCGCCCTGAGACAGGCTCTTATAATAACCCCCCCCCTCTCACCGCCCTGAGACAGGCTCTTACAGTAACCCCCCCCCCCTCTCTCACCGCCCTGAGACAGGCTCTTACAATAACCCCCCCCCCCCTCTCACCGCCCTGGGACAGGCTCTTACAATAACCCCCCCCCCCTCTCTCACCGCCCTGAGACAGACTCTTACAGTACCCCCCCCCCTTCTCACCGCCCTGAGACAGGCTCTTACAGTAACCCCCCCCACTCTCACCGCCCTGAGACAGGCTTTTACAGTAACCCCCCTCTCCTTATCGTGGAGATTTTGTTTGGTTTATGTGAGGTGACTTTTCATGCACTGTGAAGTCCTATGAAGTTGGTTCCTAAGATAGATGTATACGAGGCTGACCTCGATGGTTTCTACACCGTTGTCCCAGAATGACTCACCGCATCCCCGACCTTCCATTATGTGATGCAAGTTATTGTTTTAGTGTGATGTGTGTGTTGGTTGCGACGAGTGTGTACTGCGGTCATCATGAACATGTGACAGCAGCGACCGCGAGAGTCCTGGCTCCTGGAATAGGCTATCCCCTTCATCTAGCGGTATTAGGCCTGAGAAATGTGAATTGTTAATCTTTCTGGATCAGGTGTTAAATTGTACCGGTAGAGTGGCCCGAGAGATATTGATCATTTGAACCGTAGTCGAATAAAGGTATAATTCTGTTATGAGTGATTGTAATCTGATATCCCAACAGAGAGGCCGATGGGAAGTGACAAGTCAGCTGATGCTATGCTTACATGTCGAGTCTGGTCTAGTTATTATGCAATTGAATTGAAAGTAATCATTTTAGCTATACGTTTATTCATATATATATATACATATATATTATATGACTGTTTGAACAATAATGATTTTTGATTGTTTTTGTGTTATTTGTTGATAATTTAGAATTAACGGGTAGCTATTTATTTCTGTGTGTAGTAGAGGCGTTCTGGCGGAGTCGGGAGGTCGTGTTGTGTGTACGGCCCATGACCTACATAACCAACATGTCACGGGTTGTTTACGTCTCCGTTGCCACCATTTTGAGGATTCATCCTCGGATTCATCTTTCGCCCGGATACGTGTGTCTGGTGGACGGAATGCCACTGAGTGAGAAGTGAAACCGGAACTCACCTGGCGATAAGTGGGTCTCGTGACAACCTTCTGTGCGTACAAAAAGGCTGAAAATAATATTCGCTGTCGGAAGATGAGTTGTATTCTTTTGTTAGAATGTCTACACTGAATCATTGTGCTGTTGTAGGTCTAGCACTGGTGTTCTGCTTGGTTGGGATATAATGACACACTTTCAATTTAAACAACTTCACTTTTTAAAAGAATATCATAATGACGATTTGTTTTGAGCGGCGTTGGCAAGACTTTGTGCGCGTGATGTAGACTTGTGATGGTCACCGTATCGTGACGTCACAACAGATAAAATACATTCTGCCTTGTTTTCAGTGGTAGTTTGTGGGGAAGGTTTCTCTGAATAAACGGTTAAAACGAGTGGGGTCCTGTGATACAATAACTAAATAATCCTGGGTGTGTTGAGCCTGCTGTAAGCTTAGAGAGGTCTTGTTTGTATACAGTCTTGTATACAACAGAACAAAAGTGTCTCTTCGGGGTAATGTCTATTCAGCGATGAGAAACAGATACAGTGATTGTCAGGTCCACTGCTGTCGATCTGGACTCGATTGGACCGTTAAACGATACCCACGTGACCAAGGGTTGAGCTCGGATTGGTCCGTTCTGTACGGTTCACAAAGCCTGTTTGGGACTCTCCTGCTATTCGTTGTATTATTTCATGAAGTTTTGTTCACGCCATTTGCTCTGTACCCCGAGGAATCATCTCTCGTTGAGTGCATGTAAATAAGAAACTAAACGAGTAACAAACAATACATGTAAACAATGCAATGTCTCTTTGGGTTTCTTGTGTTATAAGGCACGACAGTTGTGTTGACAGATATAAATACTGTAAATTGTATCGCTGATTAACCATTTACAAATATAACCAAGCATGCTTCAATCTATATAATTTGATGATATCAATGCACATATACAATTTCTTGGTAGCAAAATGTATTATTTGGGCGGGCTTGCGATATGCCTAGGATGTTAGTTTTACCTGTAGACATGAACGTTTGCTTATATGTATACATCGAGAGGCCTTTTGGTCTTCATATACACCAGGAAAACAGGTAAACCAGTTCTAAAGATGCCATAGTTACACTGATAGCGCGCCAGTAATGGTCTCGGGGTCTACCACTTACTCATATTAAAACCTGTGTTTAAATACGTTGAACTGCACAGCAAAGAATGTTGAGCTACATATATTGAGGCACCCGTCTCAATCTCGTTGGGCATGCATTGCACAATGCAGACGTCTTACTGGAATGACGTTAATTCCTTTATCCGGCCATATGTCAATCTGTAGAGAAAACACAATGCATAGAAAAGTCAGGTCTCTCAGTCAGCTTTGTGATTTAATGCACCTTTCCTTATATCAAGCAGATAACGGGACAACCGTGCAACTTGTAGTGAAAGTTAACACTATGTAACCTAGTAGATAAACAACTTGTGAAGCTCCACGTCCGAAACGATGATATCTTCACCCGCCACAGTCACGGCGAACGGTCGTTTCAGGTCTTTGATCTTATGCACCAAGTCGCCCTCTGTTGTCAGTACAAACACAGCCTGGTCCACGTCATCAGTTACCAGGATATTGTTGCCCTGGCAACAGCATGCCACACCCCTGATACCGGAACCAGGGGGCCACGCGACGGGTCTCCGAACGCGCATGCGCCGCATATCGATCAACCGCGTCACGTGACCGTCCCAGTCGCAGATCACGATGAAGTTACGCAGAGCGAGAATGTAGAGTTCCTCCCGACAGATCGCCAAACCTCGTAGATTCTCGTCCTGCAACTGCGGGATGGTGACCAGTTCCGCCACGTGACTAAAGTCCAACGAGACCGTTCTGACAGAGCGACCTTCGCCGGACATGACCTTGATGGTGACGTCAGCGAGCTTCTTGCAGACGCCGTGGATGCGGCCGCCGCCGTCCAGCGTCATGCGCATGATGCCCGCCGTGCACTTCCGGTCCAGCTCTCTCAACAGGTCCCCGTCCCGCGCGTAGACCCGGATGTACTTGACACTGGTGTCGGAGTCCCACAGCAGACACACCAGGTTGGCATCCTCGTCCACACAGATGCATTCTGGGTAGTGGGGTACCTCCAGACAGCTTTGAGGACCTTGCGCGCCCTTGAGCTCGCCGAAGCACGCCATGGGCCTGCCGCTCAGGCTCACGCCCTGGATCCGCTTGTTGTGGGAGTCGGCTACGAAGAAGCCGCTGCTGTCGCAGGTGACGGCCAGGCTGCAGGGGTTGTTGAACTCACACGGCTTCTTGCCGTGCTTACCAATCTCCATCACGGAATCCTTCTTGCGGGCGAAGTCAATGTTGACAGCGCCGCGCGAGTGGAGATTCATCGAGAACGGATTGGAGTCTTGGCGCCTCGAATTGGTCAAGCGGTCCCTCTCCTCGGTGGTTTCCATCGCTATGGCAACGGCTACCAGTCCGGTCTGGTCCATAGCTGGTAAAGCACTGACCCCGCCCGGCTGGTCCACGGGACTGGTGGCGCCACCCTCTGGCTCCTGTGAAGCGGGGGTTGCGCTCCAAGGCAGCGCGCTGTGCGAGTCTCTCTGGCTCCCCAGTGACGTCATGGATCCCAGCGCTCCATTTGTGTGATTCGGGACTTCCTCTTGCGCATGCGCTGTATCGCCTTTCACGTGGGTGTTCCATGCCGCGGCTTCCCGTGTCGCTCTCAGCGTCGTCTCCACGCCGTCAGCGGCCGAGGCGACATCTTGCGGGATATAAGCCGACACGGGACTAGACCGCGAGAGCGAGGAGCACCGACTGGATCCCGACTGCTGGCCGACCGCTGCGGACTCCAGGAGAGGGGTCGCGACGGTGTCCTCGCAGTGATTGGTCCACATCGGCCCGGGGTCTGCGGCGGCGATATCGGAGTCCTGACCCGAGAACAAAGCGACACTGCCGAGCGATGCGACCTGGCTCAAGATAGAGCTGGAGTTAATCGTCAAAACCACTTCTCTGACGTCGACGGTGTCGGGCAGGTCCACGGCGTTATCCAACAGCTGCAGCTGCTCCTGCTCGCAGCTCTTGAGGAACTCTCGCGAGATTCTCGCGTCTTTCCCCTGGGCGGCGCCCTCCGCCATGTGGCAGAAGACCGTGGCTGTCTCAAGATGGCGGTCCATGCCTCCCGTTCGCTTGGCGAGCACTTGCCCCACCACGGCGTCAATCTCTCCACAGACGGCGCTGCTCCTCTCCTCCAGAGCCGCTTGGCACTGCGTCACGTGGTGGCGCAGCACGGCCTTGGCTTTGGTGGCCGAGTTCTGGAGGTTCTCACACCCCATCCGGGCCATGGCCAGCTCCTGGGCCCAGTGCCGCATGCACTCCCGCACCACTCCCGCCATGCTCGACAACTTCCGCTTCCGCTCCGCTTGCTCCCGGGCTACCCGCAGCTGGTCCTTGTGCTCGATGTAGCGTAGCATGGTCAGGTTGTTGGGCAGCGCCCCCCACCCCCCAGAGGGCAGGGGCTGCACGTTGCGACACTCGGGGCAGGACACGGAGTTACCCTCCCCCTTCATCACCATGTCGCACAGGCACGTCTTGCAGAAGGTGTGTTGGCATGGCAACAACTTCGGCGGGCGGAGGATGGTGTCGAAGGCTTCCATGCAGATTGAACACGAATCGAACTCCTCGAATCCGTCCATCCTGAAGACCTCCTGTCAATATAGCAGAACATAGAAATTAACATATAAAAGTCACAACCGTTAATATCGTTTGGTTGAGGTATAAGTGTAATTGCGAGGTTTACCACCAGAGATACAAGCAGGAATGGTCTTGGGACAGGGTAATGCCGGGGCGTAGGATGAGGGGCGTATGGGGTGTAAAGGCATCCCCATTAATACAGCAGTTATTCCGAGCGTGAAGTCTTGGGGCGTATTTGATTATGCGCGCGGAGTACCTCGATCACGACGTCTTGTAAATCAAACAGTGAAAATCGTGCCCCGAGCGTTGCGTCACGTGATCAATTTCACCGCGCCGCGTGCTCTCGATTTCGAGCAGGGGCACAAGGATTTCCAACATGGCGTCAAAGGAACCACCCAAGTGGATCGTTTCACTTGCAATTACGAGCTCGCAACCGTATTTTGTACATGCTAGTCTTAACCAGAGATCGTAATTTTACGAGCAACGAAAATAAGCATCATACTAATATTATTAATATACTAATATTATTGGTGCCGTTATTATGGCGGCCAACTTCGTGCAATTTATTTTCTAGCAATATCATTCAAAAACATGTTTGCTATACATTTATGATAAAGTCAACATTTTTCGTTTCTCTTCGGGCAGGCAGTTCATTTTTTTTATTTTACGAGCAAAAGTTCGAGATCTTAGTGAAATGACATCCACATAACTCCTTCGTATGCCGTGTTGCTGTCGGACAACGCGGATTTCACGTTTGAATATCAGACACACGGAACTTTAAAAGCGCATGCGCAAAAAAATCGCGCCGGGCAGGCGAAGTGCATAATCAAATACACCCTTGGGGGGGGGGGGGGGGGTCATGAGTGAGACCGCACCAGTCACAATACCTTCGCCAGCGCCCTACCCGGTCCGAGGGGGCGGGGGCGCACGGGTAAGACCGCACCAGTGATAGTAGCCACCCCCGCCATCGACCTACCCGGTCGAGCAACCGCCTAACTGTTAGACTGGGACCTCTTTAGATTAAGATCAGTAATATATTGCGGATGGAATGCATGTTTATAGAGCATTGTAGCCCCAACCACTTCTCCATAAGAAGCGTGGGCAGTCCGTACTATGGATGTAACCGATGATATAACTATAGGCGTAGAATGTAGACACTGGGACGGTCTAGACCAGAGGTCATAAGGTCGTGACCTTTAATGTAGAGGTTGAGGTGACCGCTCACTTGAAAACTTAATTGTGTTCCTCCTCTCGAAAGTCATATGTGTATAGACATGGAAAAAACTCTATTAGTCCGTAAATGCAAACACTGCTACATATATAGGATAGCTCGCTGTGTTCAAGGTGGGTGTGGGGTGGTGTAAGACATCCACTCTCACCTCACCCCTCAGGTCCACCCATACCGCCCTCCTCGGACATCCCCTACCCCCCCCCCTCCTCCTCAGACCCACCCTACCCACTCCCCCCTTCCCTCCTCGCCCCCACCCTTCCCCCTTTCCCACTCCTCGGGTCTACCTCTACTTCCCTCCTCGGACCCTATCCCCTACCCCCCCCCCCCCCTCCTCGGAACCACCCTTCCCCCTTTCCCACTCCTCGGGTCCACCTCTACCCCCTGCTTGGACCCTCCCCCCTTACCCCCTACCACCCCCCCCCCACCTCGGAACC